>PVLD010006003.1:0-105310 GCA_004027595.1 Dinomys branickii | reverse complement strand
GTCCCAGTAGCGCGTTCTCTGTCGGGTTTAGGAGCTGAAGCCGTTCTTCCCTCCACACTCGCTCTCTCGGCTGGTCGTCTTCTTCCCGGAAGTCCTTATTTCTGTCTTCATATTGCTATATTTCATTGTTTGGGTGGTAATCCTCTGGGAGGTTCTCTCTCTGCTGCCTACCCGGTCGCCATCTTCCCGGAAGTCCCCCAGTTTACTCCTTTCTGTGCTGAGTCCTATCTGTGCTTTTTCCCTAGATGGCCATTTATTTCCCAGTGTCCTATCTTAGTCTAAGTCACATATGGCGGCCACCATCTTGTCTTGTCACACGACTGGCTACCTGTTTTCAATCAGCCATGTGGCTTCTACCATGTCTGTTTCCCTTCCTTGTTTCTTCTAACAAAATGCATTTAGAGACATATGTCTGACAGCCAAAGTGAAATGAAAGAACAGCCAGTGAAGCTTTGCTCAAGAAATTGTGAGGAGAGCCATCCTCATTCTTACGATTTTTTTCAAGGTACCAAGAACTGAACTCAGGACCTTGCACTTGCCAGGCAGGCACTTGTGCTGCTGAGCTATATCCCTGGCCCCTCTTTAGATTTGTAAAGGTTTTTTTTTTTTTGTCTTCTTGCAAAAAAAGCGGTTTCCATCTCTACTGCCTTAAAGTACTGAAGTTTTTACTGTTGGAGTAAATGCAAGGATAATATTTTTCAAGTGCTTCCACCCTGCTTAAGTACAGTGGAACCTTGGCTCACAAACTTGCTATTCTTTCCACAACTCTGGTTACAAACTGAGTTGATTGAGAACCAAATCAAATTCTCTGGTTAGATTAAATGTTGACCTTATGGGGAAATTTGATTTGGTTCTCATCTAGTTCAGTTTGCAACCAGAATTGTGGAGAATATTGAGTTCATGAACTGAGGTACCATTCTAGAACCATCAAATGGTTCAGAAGGCCTAAGGGAATCCAAAGCTATTGTTTCCCAAGTGGCCACACCCTGCTTAAACTGAACCATCAAATGGCTAATGGAGTCCTGGTGGGAAGGGACTTCACCCTGATGGGAGTGAGGGTGAGGTAGAGCCATCAAGTGGCTCAACCCTTTCTCCCTAAGGACTCAACAGACCCCCTATGGAGACAAAAAGCCCTCAGTAGAGCTTTCTTCTATGCTTCTGTGAAAGACTCCAGCATCATCCTAGCTTCAGAAAGATGTCTGTCTAGTGACTACTTGAGTCTCATGAGGGATGTTTGTGCGCTCATCAGGTCTCCTCCTGCTGCATGAGATGCTATCTTAAGGACCTGAGACCTAATTGTCTCACTACAGGCCCAAAGGCAAGCCATGGGAAACCTCATGAACTGCACCCTGCTGATTCTACAGACTTTGCCACTAGGCCGTATCCTTGATCAGTAGGAAAGGTATGACCCTAACAGTTCTTTTTTTTTTTTTTGGCGGTACTGGGGATCGAACTCAGGACCCTGAGCTTGCTAGGCAGGCGCTTATTCCACTGAGCTATATCCCCAGCCCTAACAGTTTTTAAAAGGAAGAGTTAATGTATGATTGCAATATGGTTTCAGTTTAGTACAAACTAGGAAATGATGAGGACCTGGCTTGTCTGTCAAATTCTTGGGTATTATCTGGGTCGGGTAAAATGAAAGTAATTCCTGATGCTGTTATTGATAAGATTCAAGCATACCCCAGAGCAATGACAATATGCCAGTTACAGGTGTATGTGGGCTTGCGAGGGTTCTGGCAGATACTCATACTGCACCTAGCTACACTGCTACACCGTTCCGTCCACTGGATCATTGGGAAGGGTACTACATGGGACTGGATAGATGTAGCAGAAGCTATTTTTCAGAACTCAAAAAGGGCTGTTGGGCAGGTGCAAGCCCTATGAGTCCTTGACCCTAATCTGCCATTTCTACTAACTGTCAGTGTGGATGATGATGGATTTGGCTGGGGCATATGGCAAAAACAGGGGAAGTGGAAGCATCCTGTTGGGTTTTGGTAACAGTTGTGGAAAGGAGCCAATAGCCAGTATTCCCTAACTGACAAACGGAGCACCACTATATGCTGCTTTGAATGCCTGTGAAAGCATCACAGGACAACAAATAGTAAATGTACAGACGAAATACCCAGTAGAGAGCCGGGTATGGATGTGGACATCCTATCCCAGGACTGGGGTGGCACAGGCCCCCACTCTCATATGTTGGGAGATGTACTTCCAACAGTAGGCTTCTTTCTTAGCTAGCCTGCTGGCAACCAAACTGACAATGGTTTTGAGACCTATGACATACACAATCCAGGAGCCTATCTGGGAGGACAGACTACAGGACTTGATCCCCAGGCCCTATGCAGAAGGAAAAGAAGGACCTCTGGCTGATGCTGATGCTGTGGCTTCTGGCTTGATCAACTCAAGACTCACAGATAGGGCACTGTCCCTGGTGGGGTGCTGACCTGTAGCAAAACTTATGGGAGCATGGCCAAGACACTACAAGATACATGTAGTGTATCATGTTTCAGGACAAAAGCCCCTCCTTTTACTGGGAAATGACTTAGCAGATGCCTTGACCAGGCATTTCAATGACTGCTAGGAATAGCGTCTGTCCAGGGGTGAGGACCATAGCTAGCCCTACAGATTGAAGCCCTTGTTCAACATATGGCCCAGGCCTTAAATGTTAGGTGCTAGGCTTTGATGTTGCTCATGGATGAGACTGCTCAAATGAGAAAAATGGCTTTTCAAAACCACAGGGCTCTTGCTTTGCTGACTATAGCGCAAGGAGGTACTTATACCCTCTTATATATAAAATGTTGCATTTATATACCCCCAATCTTTGAGGAGGTGGGATGTCAGGAACCACTCAGACTTCTTCAAAGCTCAGGAGAATCTAAGGATCCCTAAGGACATGACCTTGTTCTCTAGCACAAGTACAGAGTAGGATAGAGTTATATAACTGTGACTTAACAGTGGACAATTACACAGGTGCCAATGAGGCTAGCATGTAAGAATGTAAACTAGTGACAACAACCTGTATAAGAATTACACAATAAAGATGCAGGTGGCTCTTGTGCTCTGCTCTGCCCCATGCTGTCTGCTGTTGTTGCTGATGTCTTGCACACATATGTTCTTTAATCAAGTGTGCCGCTCTGCCTCTGAGCCAGCCAAGTATGGATTGAAACCTCCACAAATTAAGCTAAATAAACCTCTCTTTCCTTAATTTTTGGCATTGGGTATTTTGTCTCAGCAATGAGAGAAAAGTAACCAAGACAGAATTTGGTACCAACAGAGTGGGGTCATTGCTGTGACTATACCTGACCATGTGTTTCAAGAGCTTTTGGAAATGGCTTGCGGAAGAGATTGGAAAGGTTTGGAGATGTCCCCTGAAAGACTAGAGCTGGAATGCCTTCAGCTGTTCTGTCTGGGAGATTCTGATCAGAGCTCGGAAGACCAGAGGCTGATTGAAATCCTGCCGGTAAATACCAGGTGCGGAAGGTTTCTGCTGGAAAGGACTGCATTGGCTGTTGGACTCCATATGATGTATGTTATGGCGTGGCAAAAAGTTTGTCTGCATTTTGCTCGTGTCCAGAGACTTTGCCTAAGATTGAGATTAAGGGCAGCAGCAAACTGATTAATCTGGCGAAAGAAATTCAAGGCAGTTGAATGTTGGGGAAGTGGCATGGCTATTGTTGGGGGCTTTTAGCCAGATTTATATTGAGAATCAAGAGCAAAGAGCCCAGAAGAATGATTTAAAATGTTGTGAGTTTGGCCAGAAAGGAAGCTCCAGTAAAGCTGTGGACTGAAAAGTTATGGCTGAGGAGATCTCTATTGCTATGAAGGAACAAGAGAATGGAAAAGATGGCCTGAGGGCATCACAAGCAGCAAGTCACCCTTTGCAGCCTCAAAACTGAAAAGGTGAAAGACCTTGCCTTGAGAAGGAAGCCAAAGAGTGCCATATTCCAGAATGGCGGTGATGACCACCGCACCAGGTTCCAGAATGGCGGCAGCATAGAGAATTTGTTCCTCAGAATTGGATTCAGAGTGCCCAGAGATCCAGGCACTCGACCCCTATGGCCAAGAGAGAGGAAAGTTTGGCTATTGCTCCAGGTGGCAGCAGACCTTGGCATCATCCATGCGGCCCTAGCTTTAGGTGCAAGGAGAATGCAAGAGTTCTGAGGTAAAGAGGCTTCCACCCAGATTTCAGAAGGCTTGGGAGGCCAGGCAGTGTGCCTGAGAGGGCAATACGTGAGGCTGTGAGTGTGAAGCAGAAGGTGCACTGGACACCTCAGAAGTTTAGAAAAGACAGGAACGTGGATCATCTGAGAAAAGCTGCAAGTGGAGAGCAAAGCAAGCCTGAGAGAGAAGCCAGGGAGGCTGTAACCACCAGAAGTGCCATAGGGGTGGATTCACGCAAGCCCTTTGGACCTCACAATGTGCAACAAGTTGCTTCAGAGGCTGAATGTGGAATTATAGGACATAATGTTAGCCCTGCTGGATTTTGGACTTGCTTTGGTCCCAATGCTCTGTATTCCCCTGTTGGTACCTTTTGGAATGGTAATGTTTTATTTTATGCCATTAAATATTGGAAATGTTTTTCATTTGTACCAGGGGCTTGTAACTAAAGAGTTTGCCTTACATCTCGGAGGAGACTTGGAATTCTGACTTTTCAGCAATGCTGAAACTGTTAGGACTTTGGCAACTCTTGCAGATGGACTAAATGCCTTTTGACTAAAGGGATGTACATGAGACTTTAGCGGGCAAAATGTTATGGTTCTAATGTAATATAATGTCTTTGTATTGGGAAATTGGTTTAAAGAAATGTGTCTGATTGCCAAGTTGACAAGGGGTAGATTGTTATGGTTGATAGTGTCAACTTGAGAAGTCCAGAGGTTTGGCTGAATGACTCAGCAGGAATCCAGGGTGCTTACTTTGCACACATCCTGAACCTGTGAAATAGAAGGGCATGGAGACTGTGTGAGAGCTACATGCCCCCTGGGTGGGGGTAGCCTGTTTACAAGGTAAGGGAAGGAAAGAGGCTGCTTTGCTGCCATTCCTCCCTTTTGCTCTGTTTTTTTTTTTTGCTGTGTTCTGCCGCCATGAACTTTTGCTCTCTGCCATGTCCCTCTCTGCCTCTGAGCCAGCCAAGTATGGACTGAAACCTCCACAAACTGTAAGATAAATAAACCTTTCTTTCCTTAATTTTGGGTGTTGGGTTTTGTCTCAGCAATGAGAGAAAAGTAACCAAGACACCCAGAGACCTCACCTGTGAAAATTTCCTACTTTTATTTGGCTCAAACTTGCTCTGCAGACCCTATTTCTTTTCCTACCTTTAATAAAACTTTGCTATCATTTTTACAAATTTCTCTGTGGCTATACCATTCGGAGAAATATGTCTTCCCTCAGAAACACTGTAACTACCTCTTCTCTGTGGATCCACACATTTAAGAAAAACAAAAATGAACTCATAAACTATTTTTTAAATGAACTCATAAAATCATCAGGAAGAAAGGTGATTGTTTGATTTCTTTGTTATTGTTGATTGTTCTTGGAAATCCCCCTTAGGTAATGCTGATCTTTTGTTTTACTCTTCCTTTCCCTGAGTAAAAGCCATGTGCTTGGAAGCAGGTATCCTTCAGGGGCCAATTGATTTTTTCCCTGTCACCTCTGCATTTCAGTGTTTTCCCTGCTCCAGGACAAATAAGTCAAGCCCATGGGAGAAGTGTTATCAGATCCACTGGGATTGTTAGGGGCTTTGTTCTATGGCCAGCCCCTCACACAGTTGTGAGGAAGGGCTGGGAACTTTACTTTGGCTTCCATCCCCGGTGTCTGAAATGAATCCAGCCCACATCCCACTTCACAATTCTGTGCTGCCTGCTTTGTGCTCTGAAGCTATAACCTGGCTTTTGGTTTCTCAGGCCTCCATTATCCGCTTTGGACTTGAGAGAGGGAGGGAGAGACAGAGACAGAGAGATACGCAGAGACAGAGATCGAGAAGACAGACAGAGACTGGGGATTAAATCTAAGCCTTCTCACTGAGTTACATCCACAGCCCTTTTTTTCCCGTTTGTTTTAATTTTAAGATAGAGACTCACTAAATTGCCCAGGCTGGGCTGGAGTATGTGATACTGCTGCCTTTGCCTCCTGGAGTGCTCAGATTTCTGGCATGCACCACCCACCACCATGTCCAGCTTGCTTTGAGCCTTTGTCTCCCTCTCAGCCTACAGCCTTTCCCCGTTCATGCATCCTCTGCACCACCAGTGCCACCCCCTGCCTTGCCTGCACCAGGCCTGGGATAGGAAATGCCTGTGCTTCCAGAACGCCCCAGCCATCCACAGCCCCTAGACTGTGTTCACAGCTGGCTGGAAGGTTTAACTTTGTTGCCTGTATTCAGAACTGAGTTCCCATTTCCCGTTGATGGGCAGCTCTTCTCAGCAGTGACAGATTCTCTTTCCATTCTTGTTCAGCCAAGAAACAACTTTATTTTTGGGTGTTCCAAAAAGCTTCCGTCATGCTCATTGATGCATACCTTAGCTTCTGTTCTTCTAAAAACAAAACCTCAGAAAAACACTTGGGTCTTGGGTTTAGAAAGCACTTTGGAGTGGGGAACCTGGGAAGTAGGACCCAGGTAGACTAAGTGGAGAAAAAGCTAGTTGCCATACTAATGGCTGCTGTGGGCAGCTGGCTCTCCCTTGCTGAGATCCCGAGGAACTGCGCAGACTGCAGACCTCAACAGCACCTGAGGCTGGAACCTTTCCCCCTGTCTTTCCCTCCTCCTGGCTGCTTTGTGGGTGGGCAACAAAACTACTGAGACAATCATCATCATCATCATCATCATCATCATCATCATCATCATAGTAATAATAATGATACAAATTTAAAAACCCATGGTGGGGCTGGGGATATAGCTCAGTGGAATAAGTGCTTGCCTAGCAAGCGCAGGGTCCTGAGTTCGATTCCCAGTACCGCAAAAAAAAATAAATAAAATAAAAACCCATGGTGGCAAAGTTGAGGGATTCCATAGGCGCTCTCGGTAAGCACTGGCACCATGCACAAAGCATGCCCACTCTGGCCACAGCTGGACTCCCAGTCCCAGACATGAAGCATAAACAGCATTGCTGCATTTCAGACTGGTAATCTAAGGTGATCTTCTTCATTCTCCTAAGCACGTATTTTAAAGTGGCCTGATGGAACATCTACTGGTGTTTCTTCACTCCAAGAGGATGAGAGATGCCAAGACAGCCAGTTTGTCTACAGTCAGGGCACAGCTAATGTCCAGGGCCCTCCCATTGGAGTTCCCCATGGTCTGTGTGTTCTTGTGTTCAACCAGTTCTACCAGCTACTCACACCAGAAAGGTGGCTCTCCCAGCCCTAGTGCCACTCCTCAGTAGAGTTTTTCTTCTACATTAAATTTTATTGGTACATTTTAGATATACATAAGGATCAGATTCATCATAGAGGATTTGTACCTGTATGTGGTATAACTTTTTTCCCATTCCCTTACCCTCCCTCCATCCCCTCTTCCCCTCCCCATTTACAAAGCTTTGTTTTCCCTTCTTCTCACCACAGTTTTGAAAGAAGCTGACACCAAGATAGGGGTGGGGCTTGGAGATAGAACTTTCTTTTCTCATCTCAGCTGAGGTTTTGGGAACCTTTGAAGCCAACCTGCAAATTGCTCCAAATTGGAGCTGCAGTTATTTCTGCAGAAGAGCAATTCACACTGTGATGTCTTCAAAGCCAGGGAAGGAAAGGGCAGAAGTCCTTCCTCTCCAGAGAGAACTCATCAGAAAGAACTTGGGAAAACAGAACAAATCTGTATTAAGCTGAGAACTTTGGGGCTGGGCAGACAGCATGGAGACATTGGAAAGTCATTTCTAGGAGATACTACATGTCAATAGATGGTCTTCTAAAACCTGTGACTCTTTAAGAAACTGCTTAAAATGATGCTGTCAGCTATAGAATCCCCAGGGCAGTGAGATCATTCTTAAAACATGAGCTTGGATAATTTGGACCTGGGATTCTTCTTAATATTTGGGCATATAGCGTGGCCTATGAGAATCAGTATACTCATAGATGCTGTCCTTTGAGATAACTACTGCTTACTGCACTCAGAGTATCCACACAGACTTTCACCTACACTGGCAATTTTTAACATACAACTGCAAAGCAGCTCTACTGTTACCAGTTGACAAGTGAGGCAACTAGGGCTCATGGAGGTTAAGTGAGTTACTTAGGATCGCACAATTTCCAAAGTGGCACAGCTGGGCTTCTGAACTGTTCATGAGCAAAGACAGAGATATGGCTGCTGGCATGATGATGTCTATATGTCTTTATAGACTCAGGAAGATGAGCACTCTAATGGGTCAGCCTACTATTCTAGAGTAGTACACAGTGGTTCAGAGTTCACACTTTAGGGTGTGAAAATGTTGGGAGAAATTATGTAGTGGAATTAGATATGAAAATGTCTCTGCGTCTTCCTTTTGTTTTGGTGGTACTGGGGTTTGAACTCAGGACCTTGTGCTTGCAGGGCAGGCACTTATCTTTTTTTTTTTTTGCGGTACTGGGGACCGAACTCAGGACCCTGCGCTTGCTAGGCAAGCGCTTATTCCACTGAGCTATATCCCCAGCCCCAGGCACTTATCTTCCTTATACTCTATGCTGAATTTTTTTCCAATCCTGGGACTGAACCCAGGGCCTCAAGCATGCTAGACAAGTGCTGTACCACTGAACTCCATCCCAGCCCTTTTTATTTGTTTCATTTTTGAGACAACATCTCACTAAATTCCCCCTGGCTGCCCTGGCCTGTGGTCCTCCTGCCTCAGCCTCCCAAGTAGCTGGAGTTACAGCTAAGTACCCATGCCTGAGTTGAGCATTATTATTACTCTTTATAGCAATACTTTCTGTATATGATGAGTATTTCTTACCCTGGAGGCTGCTCAGGAGAAACCAAGTGTATTCCAGAAATAAGTAACAAACTATTGAAACAAAAATAATACTTTATATCTTACAGTATTAATTTATGTCCTGGTTACAAAACTGCTTATTCTTTGGGTCACACATTTATATTTGGCCTCAAATTTCAAAAGTTTGCATAAACAAGCTTCCTTAAGAAAGTGTGGAAGAAAGAGCTTGTGTGCTCACCCAGCAGAAATGAAATTGCTGGCTTTTTACGTTTGCAATGTAGAGAAAACCCATCTGAAAAATATCCACCACTTATCTCACTGTGGCTGTAATCTTTCTCTTTCATGTGTGTGTGTGTGTGTGTGTGTGTGTGTGTGTGTGAGAGAGAGAGAGAGAGAGAGAGAGAGAGAGAGAGATTCCTTGAATCTATAAATAAGATTTTGGGTTGATTTTACCCAGCTTTCTGATAAAGAATTCTCATAGACTAGTAATGGGCTGGCACATACCAGTTGCTTTATAGACTCAATCGCCTCAGTTTTGAAAGAGACTTTAAAAACCATCAGGCTACAGTGGACATCTGTGATTTTTGACCAGTTAATTTTGTGCCGTTGAGCTATATCCCTAGCTCTTGACCAGTTAATTTGCAAGCAAAATTTCTCCAATGAAGTCTCAGTGTAAGTTTGCTGTCTTCATCTGCCCACATCCCAAGATTTTTCTCAAATCCTTTCTCTCAGTGTGTGGTCCCCTCCCCTGAAACTGCTTGGGTCCAGGCTTTAGAGTGACCTCATGCCACTGAATCAGGGATCACTTTTTGTCTATCTGTCCCTCTGGGCACTGCATAGCCTTTGACCCGATGGACCATTCCTTCCAGCCTGAAATGAAGCCACAGTCTTCCAGCTCCCTCCTGCTTTACCAACATTGCTTCTCAATTTCTGGTACTGACCTCCCTCCCACTGATAGCCTGTAGTTTTCCCAGACCCTGGAGTCTCTCCACATCATTTCCCAAAGTTCCCTTCCAGGCCTCTGGCTTTAGCTACCATTTACCATGGCTTGGATGTGGAATTTCCTCAAGGTTCATGTGTTGAAAGCTTACAATGGAAGATCTGTTGTAGCAATGTAAGAGGCTGGTGGGACATGTAAGTGATGAAGCCTGGTAGGAAACCACTGAAGGTGCTTTCTTAGGAAGGAATTAGTATAGTTCCTGTAGGACACCAGTTTTTGGTGAGAGTGGCAAGATTGGTCCTTCCTCACCCTCTCTGGCTTCCTGTGTGACTGTGGATCTCTTGCTGTCAGCCATGTTCCCGCCATAAGACCACCTGCCATGATGTGTTTGGATTTGCAGCTTCCAAAGCTGTGAGCTAAATAAACTTCTTTATGAGTACCCAGCCTCAGGTATCTCATTATAGCAACAGAAAACTGATAGATACACCATCTATTTACTGATGCGTCTTAGATTTATACTCCATGCTCCAGATTGAAATACTTTTTTTAAAATATGGAATGCTTCAAGAATTTGCATGTCATCCTTGTACAGGGGCCATGCTAATCTTCTCTGTATCGTTCCAATTTTAGTATATGTGCTGCTGAAGCGAGCACTCCAGATTCAAATACTTAACAGCTTACTTGATGTTGTCTCTCGGATGCCTGATAGCACCTCAGAATTAATATGTTCAAGAAAAACCTCATAGTGCTTTTCTCCCAGCATAGTCCTCCCCAAATCTTTCTTTTCTTGGTTAGTGTACCACCTTCCACAGAGTTGCTTAGGCTTTTCTTGTTCTTATCTTCACATCCAATGCCTCAGCAAGCGCTAAAGTCTTTTCAATACCTGTATCAACATCGCCTGCTTCTTTCTGTTTTCCACTCCGTCACTTCTTATCTGGATTATTGCCATAGCCTGCTGACTGATATCTCTGCTTCCACACTCAGTCCTCCTATAATCATTTCTCAGAGTGGATCTTTTGAAATATAGGTCATGTGGTGTGGCTCACTGGTTTGAAACCTTTTTATGGCTTTCTCATCCCACTTAGAGTAAAATGCAGAGCCCTCAGCAAGACTTACGAGGCATCCATGCCTCACCCAGGGTTGACAGGTTTTCTGCAAAGGACCAGACAATATGTGAGCCTTGTGAGCTCTGTTACTATAACTCAACTCTGGACTTCACCTCAGCCCATAGACAATACACTAAATAAGAAAATGTAGCTGTGTTCCAGTGAAATATTATCTACAGAAACAGGAAGTGGGCTGGAGTTGGTCCAGGGCCATAGCTTGCTTGCCCCTGATGCATCTCTTTCCTGCTTTTCCAGTTAGATTATACACCACTTTTCCTTCACTGTGGCCCAACCTCAGTCTCCCCACATTGGACAGATAGCCTCCCAGGATGGCTACCACCATTTCATATGCAGCCTCCCCTTGATTATGCTGGCTCTGATTACTTTGGCTGATGGAATGCGGCAGAAGTGATACCCTAGAACTTCTTCCATGCTGAAGACTTCAAAAGATTGGCATGTCCCTCTTGGGATCCAGCCCCTGTGCTGTAAGAAACCAGAAGCCACACAGAGAGGCCACATGGAGGAAACCTGAGGAGCTCTCTGCCTGCCCGCTATGCACCAGCGCCATCTTGGATGCGGCAGACAGATAGCAGGAGAACTTTCCGGCTGAGTCTGGTCACCTCACAGGACTGGGACAGAGAAAATGGTCATTACTCTCAACTAATCAGGTCCAGTGCCTTGTTTGCAGCAATGGATAACTGAAACACAGGTCTTCTCCCTCAGACCCACCTAGGTCATTCTCCCACCAGCACCAGTGGTTCCTCTTGCTCAGAATGCTTTCCCCCAGGCTCACTTCAGTGGTGCTTTTCATCATTCACATGGGTTAATAGTATCTTAGTTTTTCAGTGGAAAGCTGCCCTTTCTTCAATGCAGCTCCCTGGCTGAACGCCCCTCTCCTTTCACCCACCACCATATATATGGACTGCAGGCGGATAAACAAGCCCACGCTGCTTACTAACTCAATGTCCTCTTTCAGTTGCTGAGTCAAAACTGGGCACATGGGCCAGGTCACTCAGTAAGAGTCAGTCCCAGGAATTATTGATAGTAAGGAGAGACTCTTAGCTGGAGGCGTTAAGTTGATTTAACATAGGACTGGAGCTACTGGTGCCCAGCCACGAGGCGCAGGACTTTGTGGGAATGGAGCCAACCCAAAGGACAGAAGGGCAGACACAGAGAGCAAGTGAAAGAAGCCCCTAGATCTAGCCATAACTGAAGCTGTTATTCTAGATATGTTAGCCAGTACTTATCCCACTCTCACCCTTCTCTTCCTTTGAATGAGCCAGATGAGCCAGCCTTACAGCACCTTCTGGCCCTTGCTCTTGAAATACCACCATTTGCTTGGTTTCTCCTTCACCGTTTCTGCCAAGTATTAGTTTGAACTGTATTAATTTACCATTCTTGCTACTCAGAAATGACTGAATATCAGAAATCTTACATGCTACCTAACGTGAACAGCTCCAAGGAAAATCATTGTGTATTGAGGTAGCCCAATTAAAAATAAGAGATTTAACCAATAGAAAGTTAAAAAAAGAAACACCCAAATGCATCTCCCAGTTCCCCCACTGTCCTGGACAGTGTCCTCATTTGATATCAAATGAAGCACTTAACTTCAAACACCGGGGGCGGGGGGGGGGGCGAATCTTCCTTAGGCAGAAAAGTATGAGATTATGACCCCTTCATTCTAGAAACAATACTTGGTGACATTTAGCCTACTATCTCTAACTTTTTTTTAATGTGCTACTTAAGCCTTGTCCTCTCCGTCTTACTGTGGTTGATTTTACAGTAAGGTAGGACCTCAAGTTAGCCTCACTGAATTTAACCATGTTCAATTTAGCCTACCATCCTCAGTTCTAAAACCATGACCCTGCTTCTGCCCAGTGGATCGGAGTCTTTTCCTTTCATGGTTTCCAGGATACAGAAACATAATTCAGGTCAATGTGAAGATCTATATGAAACATGATTGCACAACCCACGGTGCCAATTCCAGCATCATGTCTTCTGAAGGTTTGAGAAGCATGTGCTCTCTAGTTTCTCCTAAGTCATTTCTGCCAGTGTTGAAGTGGCAGAGCTGAGGGTCACACCCAGTGGAATGTGTATGATTGGACAGTGATTCATTCACTTTAAGCTTGGTTGTCCAGTCAGTCACTAGGTCTCTGACATGGGCCATCACGGACCATCTGTGTTTCTCAGCCTTGGCTACAGGAAGTGGCAGGATTCCAGCTAAGTGTTGTGCTGGAACAACTCAAGGACAAAATTAATCACTCACAAACTGACCACATGCCCCTTCCTCTTAAGGTCAAGCTTCCACCCCTGCCCACAGGGTCGAAGTGGCCATTATTCTCTCTGTATTGCAGTTGTCAGGCTGCAAGAGCATAACTCAATGCAAATAACAAGCCTGGTGGCAAAGTGAAGCCATCAGTTTTGCAATGTAAGCAAGATTTCAAAAAGGATTAAGAAACCAACTTTAGGGAACTGCACTTATTTTTTGCAAAGCCATTGATGTGTAAGAAAATGCAGTGTCAGATCAGAGGAAAATCCATGAGGACAGGGACTAAAAAGAGGCTTCCAATGAATGATGTGAATATCATTCATTCAAAGGAGTTAAGAGATACACCTCAGAAAATTAACAAACACCTCAAATATTTTAACCAAAATTTTACTGTTTATGACTCTGCTGTGAAATCAACTCTGAAGTGACAGATTTCATATAATATGATGATACAATTTTACCAGAAAATTGTAAACAATGATGATTGATTCATTTTGTAGTTACTGTTGCTATTTTAAGATTTGGCTGGTGTCACCTCCAGTGCAAGGCTCCATCTCCAAATGGTGGGCTGCCCCAGAGCTGTGCCCTGGTACTCTGCCCTCCCACACCCCCTCTCCTGAGTGATCTCAGTCAGTCTCTGGCTTTAACTGTCATCCACCTGTAGGTGACTCTTAAATACATACCTGCAGCCTTGACCTGTCACTTACCTGTCGCTCCTTGACACCTCCACTTTAGTGTTTAATAGCCTCTCGGACTTAGGTGCCTGGAAGCCCTTAGACTATGGACCCCATCAGAGCAGACACTATTGTATTCACTGCCATATTTTTCATTTTCCAGAAATTGTCCTTTCACAGATGCTCAATAAATATTTGTCAAGTAGTTTTTATATATAAGAAAAATAAACTTAACTTCATATTGTTTTCTAGGTTAAAATATCAATAAAATTTTTTTCAGTATTTACCATGAGATGTTGGTTTCTTTTTATAAAGAGATTTACTCAAGTGGCCTTTATGCCAATGATCTTGGAACAATGCAGAGTTCCTGTCCTGTGTACTTCCTTCCTTAGACTTCCTCAGCTATGAATTGTGGAACAAGGAAGTAAAGACTGTGCTGACATAATTTGTTCTTGGTTAACACAAGCTGGGTCACCACGACCAGTCATTTTCTTCCAGGGGTCCAGAAGCAGGCTCTCCCCCTCACCACCCAAAACAGAATACTGTCTGCAGCAGTCTGTTGTGGCCACTGGCTTTCAAGGTATAGAACCTTCATTCTTCTTTCTAATGGAGCATGTTTTCCATCTCCAGAATTCCAGCAACATTCTAAAGATCTGCAGGTCTTCTCAGAGGACAGATAAACACTGCAAGTCTCTCTTTTGGGTCCTCCGAGCACTCTGGCCTGCACTTCCTCTGAGACAAGAGACTTGAATCTAACTCAATTTAGGACACGGATGAAAATTCTCATTCATAGGGAGTGGTCACAGTATGAGACAATTTGGCAACACAAGGAGGTTGCTGAGTTGCTGAATTAAACAAATTCCTCTTCCAGGGAGAGGCACCAGCCCCTTTCAAAGAACAGGCTTTTATTTGAGGCTTTTTTTGACCCCACCCATTTGAGGTCAAAAATATTATTGAAGGGTCTAAGGTCTACTTTAAAACTTCTCTTCCACCTTATCATCACGATCCTGAGGGGTTGCAGGGAGAGAGGGGGAATCGGGGTAGGGGGGCAGAGGGAACCAGCTTCCCTGCTCCACCTTGCTACAGGGGTCTCCAGAGCTGAGGGGACATTGGGGTTCACCCATGTGCGGCTGCCGAGTGTAAGTGGACCACCTACAGGACTTGGTGGCAGCTTGAGGACACATGAGCCTTCTAAGGGGACCAGCTTTACATCCTCTGCAGTCTTACCAAGCAGCGATGTAAATTTTCGTGTCATATCACTCGAATTTGAACTGCAAATGCCAGTTTATAAAGCACCATGCCTGCCAGACAGCACCTGCCACAGGGCCTGCCCAGCCTCAGGCTCTTGTGTGCGGCCTCAGGCCTGAGACACCACAGGTGGGGCCTGAGAGGGCTGTGGGTTGCTGATGGTCCGTTGCTGTGTCATTGATTCCGGAGTGTGGTAGGGATGCAGATTCCCTTTTTATTAGTTTAGTGAGCAGTCTCTGTTCCATGGAAGGTAATAAACAGATGTAAAGCTTTTTAAATGGTTGTTGTAGGAAATATTTGATTGTGCATCTTTTGAGTGAAGGGCCAAGTGAAACATTCACATGCAAATAAAAGTAATGTCAAACTAGTATATACTTTCCCTCCAAACAAGAGGTTTCTAACTTTTTAGTGACAAGAACCATTTTTATTTTTATGTATTGAATGTATTTATTGAATGTATTTTTGCTGTACTGGAGACTGAACCTAGGGCTTTTGCACTGAGGTATATCCCCAGTCCTTTTTCCATTTTAAGAAAGAGTCTCCTTAAATTGCTAAATTGCCCAGACTGGCTGGAATTTGCTATCCTCCTGTCTCAGCCTCCCAGACTGCAGGGATTATAGGTGTGCGTCACCATGCTGGGCTCCTTTCTATTCTTTACAATGACTGACAATCTCAAAGAACTTTTGTAGTAAGGCACAGTAGTACTCGGTTGTAATCCCAGCACTCTGGGAGACTGAAGCAAAATTTTGAGCCTGGCTTGGGCAATTTAACAACTTAGCAAAACTCTCTCAAAATAAAAAAAGGGCTGGGGATATAAGTCAGTGCAAAGGCCCTGAGTTCAATCCCCAGTACTGCAAAACACACAAACTATTTCTATATGATTGTATCTGTCAGTAGTTATTGTATAGAAATTAAAACAAACTTTAAAACAATGCTATTAATTCACTTAGCAGCCATAAATCTAATTTTACAAAAATAACTAAAGTTTCCAGAATGAAAAATAAAATAGTCTCCAAGACAAAGGAGAGGGATATGGTTCATGTTTTGCAAATCTCATTGATCCTTGTGGCCTCTTCATTCAGTCAGTTGGTCAAAACACCGTGTTGTGTGGTGTCTGGAAACTGCAGCACGCATTCATGGGAGAATGAGAACGAAAAGGGTAACTACCATTTTGTATGCATGTGGAAGTACTTTTGATCTCATGGACATCCTGAAAGGATACCCTGGAAGGACCTGCAAGGGTCTCCATCCCGTACCTCAGATCCACTGTCAATGTTCTCACTAAGGTCAACATCTGATGTTCACTTGCCTTATAAGCAATTCTTGTAGCTTGCCTTCTGTTATGGACTCATCTTTATGTTCTCCCCAAAATTCGGAGGCTGAAATCCTAACCCCCAGTGTGATATTAGGAAGCAGGGCCTCTGAGACCACGAGGAAGGTGGAGCCTTCACAAATGGGATTAACGTCTTATAAAAGAGACCTCGGCCAGCTCTCTTGGCGTCTTTTTTCTTTTTCTTTTTGAGACGGGGTCTCGCTATGCAGTTCAGGCCGGCCTTGAGCTCACTTTGTAGCCCAGGCTGGTCTCGAACATGCAACAATCCTCCTGCCTCAGCCTCCCGAGCGCTGGGATTATGGGAGCGCGCCACCACACGCGACCTCTTGGCGTCTTTCTGACACGTGAGAGTACAGTGAGAGGTTAGCAGTCAGCAACCCCAGAGTGAGCCCTTGCTGCCCTTAGACCATGGTAGCCCTCTGCCCTCTGCCCTCCAGCCTCCGGAACTGTGTTTTATGTCAGTTTTCTGCTGTTCACCTCGTCTGTGGTCCCTTACTATCGCAGCCCAAAGGGACTCCGACACCTCAGTATGTGGAGAGGCAGAATTTCAAGATAGCCCCATTTCCTACTCCCCGGTGTGCATCTCCCCTGCTCCCCGTGACTGTGAAGGGATAATTCTGCTCATGATTGGGTTGTAGCTAGGACACAGTAGACTTTAAGAATGGGAGATCACTGTGGTCAGACCTGACCTGAACAGAGGCCCCCTTGGAAGGCACCACCTTCCTCCAGAAGGACAGACTGATGCAGCACTGTAACATTCTGTGACGCTGGCTTTGAAGATGGTGGTGGCCCCACAGCGGGCGGCTTCCAGGAACTGTGATTGCTCTTGGCCCTCAGCAAGGAAATGGGGCCTCAGTCCTAGGACCACAGGAATGTGGCCAACAACCAAATGAGTTTGGAAGTGGTTCTTTCTCAGTGCTTCGAGGAAGGAATTCAGCCTGATTCAGCCACGTTGTGATTGAACCTTGCCCTCGGAGACCTGTGAGACAACAAACAAGGGTTGTCTTAAGCCACTTTGTTACACAGCATTACACACTTTGTTACACTTTGTTAACAGAAGGCAAAATATACTGTGTGTATTGTTTTAATTTTATATTTAAATGTCACAAATAATTATAAATAGGCCGGGCATGCACTCGGGAGCACTCGGGAGGCTGAGGCAGGATGATCGTTGTGAGTTCGAGAACAGCTTGGGCTACAAAGTGAGCTCAAGGCCAGCCTGAATTGCATATGGAGACCCTGTCTCAAAAAGACAAAACAACAAACAAATAATTATAAATAATCCTCTCTGTGGACAATGGAAACTTTCAAGAAGGCAAGCTTCTTTTGACCCCTCTATTCCACATGCCAGTCAATCCTGGGCCCTTCCCTGCTCCTCTTTCCAGGAGTAGCCACTCTATTGCGTAGGAATTCTTCCAGACCTTTTCTCTATGCTTTTTTGTGGGTGTATTTTTCCTTATTTTAACTTAAGAAATGTGTTGCAAGGAACATTATAGCTGACCCAGATCGCCTAAAACTAAGGCAACAACAATCTAAAGCAATGTGCTGGGGTGGGCTCTTTATCACCCACTGAGGCATTTTGACCCACCCTAATGCTCTTCTGAGATCTAAATTCAACCTGGTTGTTTGGGGTGGTGGTTTAGAATGGTAAGGTTGGGACTCCACCAGCTGAGATGTATTTGTAGTCCCGGCCAACCTCTTCTGCTCACTTCAACCTCTGTCTTTCAGTTTATTCAGCAAAAGGATGAGCCTGCTTAATTATAGGCTCAATTATTATGTCCCAAAGTGACCTTTTAATGGCCATTTTGCTCCTGCCTCATTTACTCCTGGAAAAACAAAAGCAGCTATGTCTTTAACAGGAGCTTCAAATCATCTCACAGAATTGCCAAATCACTCTTGGGTTGATGGCAACGAACAGGTGAGACCCTTCCAGAAACAAACCTGTGGCATATACCTACAACTATCCCCAGCACCAGGACAGAGCCCCTTTACCAGGGGCTCATACATGCCAACATGAGCAAGGGAGTACCTTGGCAAAAAAAGTAACCCCCTAGTTTAGCTTCTGGTAAAACCAACAGAAGCAGGTTTTCCAAAGTGTCTTTAGGGACAAGCTCTCAGAAAAACGCTCCTTTGCCAAGCAACTTGTCTTCCAGAGTCACGGGGCAATGGGCCACAAGCCTCTGTGTAGAAAATGCACGGGTTTCTGCACTGAAGGGAACACTGGCAGTGACCAGTGCCTATGGTATGTCCCCGCCCGTTATGGTTTGTGTCTACCTAGGTATCCCCCCAGAGCCTCATGAAGTCATAGGTGGGGCTTTTTCAGAGGTGGCTGGATCTAGAGTGTGTGACACTGGGATTGAGTCGTGGTGCTGTGCTAGGATCAAGGACAGCAGGATTAAGGTTGTGAGCCCTACCTGCCCCGAATAGCCTGGGGAAGATAAAAGCCGTAGAAAGAGCTGTGGGATCCCTTGTTGTCCTGCTATCTTCTGCCCGCCATGAATTGTTGCCCCTCTGCCATATGCCACCCTGCCTTGAAGCCACTCGACTTCACTGGACTGAAACCTTTACAAACTATAAGCCAAACAAGCCTTTCTCCCCTTAACTTGTGGGTGTTAGCTATTTTGTCTCACCAAGGAGAAAAGTAATGAAGACACCACCTGACCTTGAGCTCAGTGACATGACAATGGCCCTGACATTTTGGAACAGTAGACAGACAGGCCCTTTCATTGCTTGGCCTTTTGCGATGCTGACTTTGCCAGGCAAACTCTGCCTCTTTGCTGAGGGCGAGCGCCTCCCACAGCATAGATCCTTGGCCACACTGCGTCCATCCACAGGCCTACATGCCAGGGCTTTGTAAAGGCAGTACCCACCCACCTGATTCCCAGCCCCGGGGGTTCTCCATGCTTCCTGCCTATCCAGGAAGGGCCA
Source organism: Dinomys branickii (assembly GCA_004027595.1). NCBI lineage: Eukaryota > Metazoa > Chordata > Mammalia > Rodentia > Dinomyidae > Dinomys > Dinomys branickii. The sequence goes on along the minus strand of PVLD010006003.1, from coordinate 85,927 downwards.
GCCTGCATCGCGGAGAGCTCTTTGGGACAGGGCTCTGCTCTGGGAGCCCCAGCCCCAGTCCCAGCCCCAGCCCCAGTCCCAGCCCCAGCCCCAGCATGTGACGGCCAGGCAAGGAGCTATAGCTGTTGGTCCTTTCCTGTTCCTGTGAGCAGACAGTTCAGTCTCCTTTTCTGTAAAGTCTTCAAGTAGATGCAATTCCCAAAGTTTACCTAAGGGACAAACGTGTTTTGGGAGCAGGGGTTCCAGAGGTCCCATATCGAGTCCAACAGTTTGGCTTCTAAGGTGACTTCAAAGTGTGGACAAATCCACAACAGTACCACTGGCCTCAGCTGCAGGGAAGGGAGCGCACTACCCCAACCGCGTCAGGTGGTTTGTGACACTGGTGTGCCCCGTTGCAGCTGGCTGGGCTCTCCAGTCTCAACACCCTGGCGATTCTGAGGGAGTTGGGCTTTTTGCGACGAGCCTGAGCAATTGGGACTGGCCCGGAATGGGCGGCCCGGGCGGGACGGGGGCGGAGCGGTCATCGCTGCGCTTACGGCCGCGGCAGAAAGGGGGCGGCCGCACCCATTTCCTCCGCTCCGCGCCGCCTCGGCCCGGGCGATCCGCAGGGGGAGCGGCGTCTCGGACCAGCCTGCGCCGCGGACCACTCAAGGCGCTCCGAGCCGCCGCGCGTGGGCGTCAGCTGCCCGCATGGACCCGGGGCCGAGACGGAGTCGCTCGGAGGAGCCGGCCGAGCTTCTGCCGCCGGCCCGGGACTTGGAGGAGGAGGAGGAAGAGGAGGAAGACAGGATGGAGCCGGGGCTGGAGGAGGAGGAGGAGGTGGACCCCCGGATACAGGTAGGGCGCGCGGGGGGCGTCCCGCGTCCAGGCTCCGCCAGTGCTGCCCCGGGGATCGGCGTTGACACGTAGCCGGCTTCGCAGCGTCCGCGTCCAGGGGTGAAGCCAAGTAGATCCCGGAGCGCGGAGAGGGGGTCTGCGCACCCCTTCCACGCCCCGCGCCACGGGGCGGCTGCGGAGTCCGCGTGAACGCGGCCTGACTGGACTGCGGGGCTCCCCGCAGGCCCGCGGGACTGGGGGTCGCCGCTGCGTGCCCAGCGACTCGCGCGGGTGTGCAACAAAGAGAAAAGGGGGCGGGGCGAGGGCGGCGGTGTCGGGGTGTCCCAGGCGGCGCGGCGTCCTGGCCCCAGCGGGCACCCGCGCCGTGGGCGGTGGGCGTCGTCAAGTCCTGCGGCGCCGGGGGCAGCGGGCCGCGGGCTCCAGCCCGCACCTGACTGCCTTCCTCCTCGAGCTTATTGTTAGCACGCCGAGGGCTTCATTGTCGCCGTGAGCTTCACGTTCCGCACGGCCTGAAATGGTTTAAAAACCCTGCGTTTTTCCTTGTTGTGAGGTCGGCTATGAACAGAAACCAGGGACAGCTGATGCGCAAAGCTGGCGCGTGGAGGCGGCGAAGGGAATGGCCTGGCTTTCAGTGCCTCCATTTCCAAGAGAGATGATTAAAAAACGATTTCCAGACCGAGCTCTAGGAGTGACAGCTTAACCTCTTCACCCCGCTATGCAAAACACACAACAAATGTCTTCCTAGGATCCATTTTTCTTCTCCTTCCACAGATCGATCTTTAAAAATGATTGCTTTTACCTATTCCCTGCGGTTTCTGGAACCCTAATTGGTTTTGTGCACAAATCAAGTAAAGGCACACTTGCCTCGCTGGTTGAGGGGTAAATGAATTGTTTTGGCAGATTAGCAAGGTGAACATCAGGTGGGAAAATACTTGCATTAGAAATTATTCTGTTAATTAAAATCATTAGTTTGGACTCTGAAATCTTAGGTTCTTGGTGTGGAATTCAGTTAACAAGATCTTTTGTTTGCAGAGTAAAGATGAGTTAACTTCACGTTGAGTCTGCCTTACAGAATGTCAATCTGTAAATGTTTAGGGGACTGGGACTAAAACTAGTTTAAAAATTAAGACCAGCCAGGCAGGTTGAGTAATTTTCAGTTGGAAAAAAAGATTTTCATCTCTTCATAGGAAAATACGCAACCACCGATGATTTAGTACCAGAAATCTGCCCTTGATTTAAATGATTTCACTGGGCTTATATCTTGGTCTTGGATTTGCTTATTTTATTTTTTTCTCTGTAAATTTCTTGCCCCAAGGCAGATGGTACTCTTTGATTTGGTTACTAAAACTATTCATTACAATTAAGTGTACCTGAATGCACATACCTGGAATAGGTATTTGACCTTCTAAGGAAAAACAAATCCCTAGGACCTTAAACGGTGGGGAAGGGAGGGAGGGAGGGAGGGAGGGAAGGAAGGAAGGAAGGAAGGAAGGAAGGAAGGAAGGAAAGAAAGAAAGGTGGGTCAGAAAGCATGTTATAAACAAAAATATTTAAGAAATGTTGCCAATTTGCTCTTACAGTCAAGCTTCCCCTGTTTTCTTTAAGAGTTAAGACTGTCCTCCTGCGGATTGGGGCACAGAGACTGTTTAGGATACAGACTAAGTTATACTGAAAACAAAAGCGATCCTTTAAATCTCTTTTTCATTTTCCTCTCTAGGGTGAACTGGAGAAGTTAAATCAATCCACTGATGACATCAACAGACGGGAGACTGAACTTGAGGTATGGAGGGCAGGGTCCCTGTTCTTGATGAAGTAAAACGACCCTGGGCTGGTTAATTTTGTCTTAGTAGTTGGAGCGTTATTGCAGGAGCTCCTCCTTGGGAGTTGAGCAACAGTGTGTGTCTAAGGGAATAAAATACACCACGGAGCCCAGCCTGTGGGCGGAACGCACAAGGATCCAATTTCACATGTTGTTTTTCATTATGGAAGCTCCTTGGGGCCAGACTGAGGGTTGTATAGAGTATTACACAATGTGTAATCCCAAATTTCAGTGTATCTGTGCAAAAGCTGAAAGGGCTGAGGGGGAAATTAGCTGAACTCTTCAAGGGAAAGGAATGGGCTCACAGACATTTTTAAATATTTTAGGACAGTGCCTTCTGTTTATACTTGGATCTGTTTGAATATTGGTGTTTTATTTTCCTGTCCTAATAATTCACACCCCTTATTGTCTGCTTTTGCTTGGAACATAATTATCTTAATGGCAACACAAGGATGTTGAGACTTGGGAAGAGCTTTCCTGCTGGGAAAAGTGTTGGGAGACAAGAGCTTGATGTGCATTTCATGAGCATTTCCCAACCTGGGTTAGCGTTCTTCGCAGCTACCAATTAGTCTCCACCCCTTTTTAGTATGGTTGGATTTATCATCCATCAGCAAGTGTGAACAACCCCGGTTTACATCTGGGAGCCTGAGAATGACTGTGAGGACTGAGGAGAGCAGGGAGCCGCTGGGAGGACTTGTTCCTGTGGCAGGAGGAAGGGAAGAAGCCAGTGAAGGAGCGAGAGATACGACTGTCACCTGCTGGGAGTTTACCCCTGACTGTGGTCTCTGAATGCATCTGTAGCCCTAGAGGTTCTAAATCTGCACTCAGCCAAGTGGATCGAAAGGTTTGTTTCTCTGAGCTATGTGAAGGGGTTAACCCCAACCCACATTCCCATATATCCTAAGAGTCCAGGAGCATTGGCTGCCCTTCTCTCTCCAAGGAAAGTAAAACTGTGTGCTTGTTTAATTTACTGTATTTTCAGTCTTGATAAGTTAAGCCTCTTTGTGTGTGTGTGTGTGTGTGTGTGTGTGTGTCTGTCTGTCTGTCTGTCTCTGTGTGGGGAGTACTGGAGAGTGAACCAAGGGCCTTCACACTGAGCTACCTCACCTCCTTTTAAAAAAAAAATATTTTTTATTATGAGATAGGGACTTGCTAAGTTGCTATATTGCCCAGTCTCAGTTCCAATTTATGATCTTCCTGCCTCAGCCTCCCACAGTGGTAGTGATACAGGAAAATAAAAACTCGCAACCTGAATGATATCTGAGACGAGTTCGTGTTCTCTAGAATTGAAGAACAAATTCTAGTGAACTATGGAGATTAAGACCAGAATACATTTTTTTGGGGAAAGAAAAGCTTCTGTCCAAGAGCAAGACAGAAGGGGGGCCCTAGCGGGTTACCCCCAGACTCTGTTTTTCCTAGGGACTTATATATGGAAAAACCATGAGGTGAGGTGGGTGGGTCCAAGGCAGGGGAAAAATGGATAAAGCTGTGATCAGCCTATTGATTAAATTGGAATCAAATGAAATAAGGCACGCAGAAAGCAGGCTCAAATACAAAACAGGGCCGTTTCCTGTAAGAAGTTGGATCAATTGACTCTTCAAGGTGATCGCTACCGGCTTAGAACATCAGTCCTGAAATTTGCACCTAGGGAGGTATGTGGGTGTATTTGTTTAGTCTTTTTGTCTTGAGGTATGGCCCACGGGTGTCTTGTCTTTATGTTGAATCCTTCGAGGGCCTGGCCCTGTCTGACTTCCTATAATACCTCTTATCTACCTCAGCTGCCTCTTAATGGTGGGGTCACAGGTATGTACCACCACTCCTGGTTTAAATTGAGCCTCTGTAAAGTTGGGCAATACAAACCTCTCAAAATCTCAGGTTTCTTAACACTTGAAGCAATAAGTGCTGTTATTCCTCTAGCACATTAGTACTTACAAATTTTTTTTTTTTTTTATACTGGAGATTGAACCTAGGGCCTTGGGCATGCTAGGTAGGCACTGAACCAGTGAACTATACACCCAGCCCTACAAAATACCTTTTATAAGCCTTTTGTCATCCCGTCCTGTCATAATAGCTGTGCAGTCCAATAAGGTAGCCACATAAAATACCAGACATTTAAATTACAATTTAATAAGTCTTAAAGGTAGCCCTGTTGTTTCAGTACTGATGATTGAAGGGTCTAGCATTGAACTCCAGTGCCAAACCATCTTTTTAAATTTTGAGACCAGGTCTTCGTAAATTGCCCAGACTGGCCTCAAACCTGTGGCTCTCCTGCCCCAGCCTCATGAGTTGCTGGGCCTGCAGGCATGCGCATTGCACTTGGCAGCTCAGAAGGTACTGTACTGGGCAGAGTAGAGAAGTCAAGCGCTGGGGTAGAAGGTTCTGTGGGTCTGGAGTGGTAAGGGCTGCCTCCCTCCCAGGTGAAAACCTCAGTGTCCAATGGCACAGCGCTGCTGCGAGCTGTGTCTCTGATTTCGGTCCCAGGCACTTTCCAGACCCCACCCCCCCTCGTTCTTTTCCACCATCCCAAATGCGAATAGACAAGTTGGAAATAGTCTTCTTAAAAAAAAAGTAAATATACCTACTGTATGCTGGCTACTATTCTGGGTGATGGGTAAGATGGCCCCACGTTTCAGCCCTGGACAATTCTGACCTTTGGGAGATCAAACTGGTTCATTGAGTCAACTCTTATTAGCCCTAATTTCTGCACTGCATTTGTGAAGACAGTTATTCATGTGTCACAGGCCACCAGACAGGTGTTTCCTGCCTGGCTCTGGAGAGCATTTGGAGCTCCTTGTGGAGTGAGCTGGAGGGTGTGAGGAAGGTAGCTGGGGCTGGGCTGTGTGCTGGCTGACCTTCTCAGGTGCTATTATAACCAAGCCTGACTCAGAGAAATATAATACACAAGCCACGTAGTAATTAAAGACCCCCTAGTAGACACATTAAACATTTAAAAAGAAACAGCTGAAATGGATTGCAATATGTTTTGTTTAACTCAGAATATCTGACATAGTATAATATAACAGGGAAGCTATAGAAGCAGTTCTGAGGGAGAGGACTAGGGCTGCAGCCCAGTGGTAGAGTGCTTGCCTAGCGTGAGCAAGGTCCTGGTTTTGATCCCTAACACCATCAAAAAAAAAGGAAAAGGAGAAGATTCCACATGTTTTTGTACTGAATCTTCAAGATTTATGCATATTTTGTATTTAGAGCACATGTCCCATAGGACTCACACTTTGAGAACTCAAAATATGGCCCTGAGCAGCCCATGTCTAACAGATGTTTCCAGTCAAGCTCACCACTGTGATGCTGGAGTCAGGAGCAGAGGCCCATGTGTGTCTGTCTGTGGTGCCTGCAATCCTTCACTTATGCACTGGCCACCAGCTTTGCATCAGCCACCCTGATGGCCACTAATGGTTTGTGTCCGCATGTCCCCCAAATCCTCATGCAGTTATGGGTGGCTTTTAGAGTTCGTGACTGATCCATGATCCAGTGCTGGGATTATGGGTGTGAGAGCTATACCCGTGGGGTGATAGTTTGCTGGGATTATGGAAGTGAGAGCTACACCCACCCTAGGGCGGATAGTTAGTACATGAAGGGAGAGAAAGAGACTGCTGGTTGCCATTCCTCCTGCCATTCCTTCTTGCCCTTGTTGCTTTGCTGTGTACCGCCCCCATGAACTGTTGACCTCTGCCATGTGCCACTGTGCCTTGGAGTCAGCTGAGTATGGACTGAAACCTACACACACTATGAGCTAAATAAACCTTTCCTTCCTTAATTTTGGGTGTTGGGTATTTTGTCTCAGCAACAAGAAAAAAGTAACCACGACACTACTGCATATGCCTGAGTGAACCAGAGAGACAGAGGCCTTGTCCTTAAGGAGTTTCCATTTTAGTTGCAGAGGGAGCGGAGAGGTAGATGATAATTACTCATTGTGATAAGCAGAGTAGGAGAGTGATCTGATGAGAATGCCTGAGGAGAAGCCTGCAGGAGGACAGTGTCCATGTGGAAACAGTACTAGAAGGAATGAGCACCTGGCTGTGGTAGAAGGGAATATGCCCCAGAGACAGGAAAATCTCCCATTTTTGTATACAGCCCATTCTGGGAATTTGCAATAGTTGTGTTCTATAACGCTGCAGCTACTGAATTAGCAAATACTGAACCATTGTTCTTAGGGAAAATACAGAGTATATTTTTTACCAGTATATAACCTTGTTTTTTAATGTTTGTTTCTGTTTAATGTACCTATTTGTTGTATTACTGACTCCCATTGAAGTCACTTACTACCTAATGTAATTTCTCTGTAAGCACCATCACAGCCTTCTTGTGCTCAGGAACAGTAGACAGTGCTGCCTCTGTGGGCCATTTTTAACAGCAAAAGTCACTAAAACACCAAAAAAGGCTGAAAAATATGACTGTAAATAGATCATGTAAAGGACACTTCTTCACTGCATGAGATGGAGGCAAAGCGTGGGTTTGTCAGCTGGTCTAGTGAGTGACTCAGAATTTCACTGCTCTGAATGAACTAGAAAGTGCTATGGGTGTTGATTTGGGGGTTATGTGTACATTTTAGTGGGAAGACAAATTCTCACATGTGCAATCTACACAGTGGGATTGACAGTACTTTCAGGGCCCCTATATGTATTTTATTGTCCTTACTTTCTCTCCCTTTGCCTTTTCTTACGATCTGGATGTTCAGCACTTCTCCTCACCCTGAGCAAACCACACTAGTGACCAGCTAGGTTGTTCACAGAACAGGGCCTACTGTAGCTGTCTTTGCTGCCGTTGGCCAGGAAGCTACTCCTGGTTTTACCTGTAGGAACAGTGTCCTATTCCTTGTTCTGGCTGTTTAAGTTGGAGATGACAGGAAGGCCTCTGGGTTTGCCTCTGACCTTATTTGAGCAGTGCTGGGCCCCTTTGCACTCTGATTTCTATCAGAGCCAGCCTTCTGGAGCTATTGAAGGGAAGTACCTTTTAACCAGAAATGCTTTTTGCATGTAAGCCTGATGTTTCAAGTTAAGAAAATAATTGTACTTTCCCCAGGCATATTGATTAGTTAGCTTTGATTTCTCACCAACTATTTATTGAGCATGTATTATGTGCCAGGGACAGTTTTAGGTGATGGGCAACAACAGGGAAGAGAATGGACAGAAGTCCCTGCCCGCCTAAGGCTTGCAAAGGAGGAGGAGATAGAATAAACAATTGAAACAGTTAATCCTGTATGCTAAGGAGAAAAAGCCAGAGTGGGACTAGGTTGTGGGGATTTGGGTACAGAAGAGGGAGAAGGACAATGTTAAACAGTGTGGGGCCCAAGCTGATGTCTGCAGAGAGCAACCTTGAGATCCCAAGTGGAAGGGCATTGGGGCCAGAAGGAAAGGTTGGTATAAGGGCCAGTAAGGAAGCCCAGAGTGGGTGAGCAGTGGACCAAAGAGGAGGGGGTAAGTCAGAGATAAAAGGGTCACTCAGCTGTATGGCAACCCTGCCAGGTAAGATAATAATAAAGGCAGTGTACTGATGTAATTAAAACTGCAGATTACACAGAGCAGTTTTTTTTCAAATGTACATTAGAACAAATGCCATGCAGAGACTTTCTAAATCTTAGAATCAAGATTTGCAACATTCCACACTACTATTATATTCCTTTTTTATTAGTTCATGTTTGCAATGCGTAACGTTCACATTCCTTGTGTGGAATTGGAACACGTACAGAGCACATCTTAATTCATCTTTTTTCTTTTTTTAATATTGAATTTTACTTTTAAATTTTTTTATTAGTACATGTTTGCATTTCACACAGTTGAAAGTCATTTTGGCGAGTGGTTACACGTACATATTACAGCTTTTTCTTTCCTAACCTCCTTCCCCTTCCCTCCCACTCCCCTACTTCCTCTTCCTCCCTCCTCCCCCCCACATCCCGTTACCTTTTCCATACTTGTTGACATTATTTGTCTTGGCTTATGTTGTATGTAATGTTTACACTGATTGGAGTTATTAGGATCCTGGGAACTGAGGATATAGCTCAGTGGAATAAGCGCCTGCCTAGCAAGCGCAGGGTCCTGAGTTCAATCCCCAGTACCGCCAAAAAAAAAAAAAAAAAAAAAAAAAGGATCCTGTACATGGCATATCTTTTTTTGTTTGTTTGTTTTGAGATAGGGTCTTGCTGTGTAATTCAGGATGAGCTTGAACTCACTATGTAGCCCAGGTTGGCCTTGACCTAGCGATCCTCCTGTCTCTGCCTGCCCAGTGCTGGGAGTCCAGGCATGTACCACCACTTCACCACATGGTGTACCTCTCATTTCCCCTTTCTCTCCTCCTCATCCCTGTCCTCGTTCCCTTGGATCATTTTCCTACTGGACAAGGTCTGTCTCCTTATTCCTTTGTGTCCATCCTTTATCATTTTCTTTGGACTTTGCCTCACTCAGATGAGAGATAGCATATCTAAGCTTACGTATCTGGCTTATTTCACTCAGTATTCCAGGTGCATCTGCTTTCCTATAAATGCTTCACATGCGTCATTCTTCGTACCAAAGTAGTATTCCATGATATGTAAATACCACGTTTTGTTTATCCATTCATCTATTGATGGGTATACAGGCCCTGCATCCAGGATTTAGCTATTGCGAGTTGTGCTGCTACAAACATTGGTATGCGTGTATCGCTGTAGTATGGTGATTTAAGCTCTCTGGGGAAGATAACTAGCAGAGCAATAGCTGGGTTGTATGGAATTTCCAATTTCAGTTCCTTGAGAAATCTCCACACTGATTTTTATAATGATTGGCATTCTCATCACCAATGCGGGAGGGATCTTTTTTACCACAGCCATACCAGCATTTGTTGTTGTGTGGTTTCCTAGTGATCACCATTCTTTCCAGAGTCAGATGGCATCTTAGCGTTGTTTTATTGCTTTTCTTATCCCCTTTCCTTCCCTTCCCTCCCCGCCCCTCCACTTCTTGATCCTGTTCCCATTTGAGAAAGATCTGTCTCCCTACTTCCTGTTATCTGCCTTTTATTTTGCTCTTTATGCACAATATGTTTCTCATAAGAGAAACCATGCGGTGCTTAAACTTGGTGTCAGAGTCACATACATTCTTTTCAAACCACATGTGCAGTGTTTCTGTCGTTTCCCTCGCTGGCCCGGCAGGTGGGCTGTTCTGGGCTAATGAAAGAGAGGCCAGAGCCGGAAAGGAGGAAGGGTACAGCTGGGTCTGGTTACCTTGCACAGCCCTTCCCGCTCCCCGGAATCAAAAGCTGACTTTTGTAGCCTGTCCTTCCCCAGGGAGGCGGAAGCACTCCCAGCATGTGTTGGTGTGCTTCTGCCTGCTCAGGATGGAATCCTTTCTGGATTGTCTTGCAGAGTGGTAAGGAAAATCATTGATTCTGGGTATCTGTGTCCCCCCAGATTTGTATAAGGCCTGCACCCAGGATCGGTCCTTTCCCCTCTTCAGAAACCAGCAAACATTTTCTCGTAATGAAATAAAAACAAATAAGAAATGAAAATACTTTTTGTGAGCTTAGGACTTGAGGGTTGGCCAGGACAGGAGGGTGTGAATTCAGATGGCCTCTGTATGAATTACTAGTACAAGTCAGAAGAGGAAAATTCTTTTATTAATGGACAGTGTTTTCATGCCCAAGCATTTTAGGAAAGGTCTGGTGTGCATGTGCGCAGGGGAGGAGGAGCCTGTAAGTTCAATTGTGCTTTGAAAAAGGGACAAGGGAATGTTGGAAATGAGGAAAGGATGAGTAGCTGTTTCTTGAAGTTGGTGCAGACTGCCTAGTGTGGGCCAGGAGAGGGCTGATGTCTTTACTACCAGATGAACTCTAGGTTAAGTGAACAAAGCTTCTGAGACCTTCATTCATAAGCACTAAGCCCCAGCAGGGGACTGTGGTGGTCTCCAAAACATATGGTACATCCTCATGGAGCTTGCTCTTTCCTAGATTTAAGCAATGTACTTCCAGTGGAGTGAGAAAGATGCCAGGAAAGGGACTCTTGGGCGCTTTGGAAGGCAGCCAAGGCTTTGCTGGGGATAGGGGAGTATCAGAGTCAAGACCTAGAGGACTTAGATTGCCTCAAGTCAACAGGAGCAGCCTAGAAGCAGAGGAGGAAGAGAGATGACATGACACCTGTACCCTGTCACCATGGCTAGAGGCATGCTGGGAAGGACAGCGTAGCAGTTGGCTAGTTGTAAGGAGAGTAACTGGAGGTCTTCTCTGAGCACCTCGCCCTGCGGCTGTGACCTGACCTTTGGTCAGCAGAGTGTGGTGCTTAGGTCACCATGCCTCAGCTGTGCCCCTACTCTGCTTGACCATCTTTGGAGAGCGGGTATGAGGAAACGTTTGCCACTTGTAGTGTGGCTTGGTTCCAGGACAGCTGGCAGGGCTTGGCCTCAGAAGCCAGGTTGCCTGGCTTGGAATCCCAGTTCACTTAATAGTTGTGGGACCTTTCCAGGTCATGTAATCTCTATCTCAATTTCTTCATCTGTAAAATGGGATTGTGTGTTAGCTTTTGTTGTGAGATAACCAAGCTCCAAAGCTATGGGAAAGGGGAGGTGCAGGAAAAGCAGTAATCTTGGCATCAGATGATAATGGGTTGATGTAGAAGCTCTGCTGACTTCAGGGTGTGTAGTACCTTGAAACCCTGGGCTCCTCATCTGTGAATGTGGGGGCTGTGACTTTAGCCCCCACTGCATGGGTGGCTGGAGGATGGGAGGTGATGCCGCAGGAGAGTCCCTTAAGAGCTGTCCAGCCTGAGTAGACAAGAGGGCCTACTGTGTGCTAGGCTGGCAGGAGAACAAGGGCCAATGGGTGCTGGATGCAGACAAGACTCCATTGAGATGTCCACTGGGGCCATCTAGCCCTGTCTGGCCCTGGGGTCTGGGGCAGCTCTGCTCCTGCCGAGACCTTTCTTTGTCAGAGAGACTAGTGCTGGGCAGGGACCAGAGAGAGGGTTTGTACTGGCCAGGATTCCAGCCAGCTGGACTCTATATGGGTCAGCATGGCCTCATGCTGTGACCTGCATGTGGAAGTTAGTTTGTTTTCCCAGATAAGTCCAGCCTTGTTGAGGTGTGTTGTCTTCTGGCATTTGCCTGGCACATAATTAGTGCGAGAAAGGTGATCGAGTGGTTGAATAATAACAGATTGCCCCTTCGTGGCTGTGCAACCTCAGACAAATGATGTAGTGTCCAGGGACTCAGTTTCCTCATCCCAGTGGTGCCAATAAATACGTTACTGCTTCTGCTATCTTGGAGTTGGGCAAGCTGAGGGCTATAGTGTGGTGGGTATTTGCAGCAAGAGTGTTTCATCTAAGATTGCCTTTTCTGCCTATTTTGGTCTCCGAAGTGCCCTCCAGTAATAACAAAAGCTAGTGATAGTGAGCACCTACTATGTTCCAGGCTCCATCCTAAGCACCTTTGCACATAGAAACTCACTGAGTCCTTAGAACGACCTTGTGAGGTAGCTATTGTTTCATCTTGGAGATAATGAAGTTAACATGTCAAGAACACAGGTGTCTGGCTCTGAAGCAAGGCCCTGGAATCACACTCACCCCCAGGCAGATATTAGAAAGGGGAGACCTTGGGACCATTGTGACATTGATAAGATGCAATTCTGTGCTTTTCTGCCCCTCCTCAAAACCTGCCCACTTATGAAAGTTTTAGATCTTGAAAGTATAAGATTCTGCCCTGCTTGAGGGTGTTAGCATTTAAAGAGTGGCCTTCTACATTAAAGGGTGACACATGGATGTGGACACATGAACATAAAGGACCATCCATGATCTATTTAGTATGAACAAACCATATGTACAATAAAAGAATGTATGCATCTGAGAGAAAAATCTAGAGTGGAATTATTCTCAGTGTGGGCTAAAAGATTTGCATTGCTTGTCACCGATTAAGGTGAAGTAAATACAGATATTAACAATTTGACATTGCTGTGACATCCAAGTGGCATTTCACTTTCCTAGTACATTTTTCTTGTGTCTGTGATTCTATGGAAATAACAGTTTACATTGGGTTGGGGTTAGAAAAAAAAGAACTGAGAAGTGTGGCTCTAGAAAAATGTACCCTGCACTGTCACCCAAGGTAATTACTATTGCTGAGAATGTCTGGGGTTTTATTTTTCATTTCTTTGTGTTTTCTGAGTTGTTTGCCATGACCATGTTTTATAATCTTCATAGGGGGGTGTGGTGGGGAATGAAACCTATTATATGAAGATGCTTTATGAACCAAAGAAATGACTTTCTATGGAAGGAATTTTAGGAAGTATGATGACTATTGGGGAAAACTTCAGATTTGATAGCTCCTGTTTTAATTGTAGGTGAACTCTGATGTTGGTAGGTTTGCTTGGTGAATTAACTGAATTATTGAACTCTTGTTGTAAAAATTGATGGAGGAATGCAAAATATTTTAGGATGGTCTACAGCCAAGAGCCCCTCATGTCCATGCTTATTTATAAAGTACAAAATCATCAAGATACAATAGTAGGAAACATCTCAAATATTAAGATTTAGACACTCAGACTTAGTTGCTAAGTGTATTTGCATCATTTCCAAATGGGTAAGACTTGTGGACACATTTTTAAGCCTTGCACAAATCTTAGCTAGAATATAGAAATAGCTATCTAAGCACAAATCTTAGCTAGAATATAGAAATAGCTATCTAATGTTGAAGTTGACTGTATTACCTTTAAAAGCTTGGTTGTCTGCTTTTTAAACTGTAAAGATCCAGGAAATGTTACACACAGAGTCCAAGATCCTAGCACGGACCTAGCAAAGGCTCACCGGTGCTTGCTGCTGTAGTACAAGCTGACTTTCTCACAGTTGTGCAACTGCATCCCGAGGTATCTGTCCTCTGGCTCTGAGGTGTGCATGGGTGTCCTTACCTTGAACAAAGACAAGGCTGTGGGATTGACAGATTTCACTGCCACCTGCATGGTTGGTAAGAGTCTTTAAACCTGAAGATGACAGCTGTGGTCCCTGTGGACTGTAGCCTTTTAATATTGAGCTGTTATTTTTCTCAGCATTTATTGGAAGGACTTTTAATGCAGTGTGTGTGTGTGTGTGTGTGTGTGTGTGTGTGTGTGTGTGTATGCGGGTGAGTTAAACATCTCTTCACCCTCCACCTTTGGCAGGCATCCCAGCTGCCTTTGCACAGCCCTCCCTCCCCTTTGAGAGTTCTGTTGTCTGCCGATGGCTACATAGATGTTTCCTGCAGTGAAGATTATATGGCTTATTTTCACTGGATTTTAACCAGGGGGATCATGGTAATTTGCAAAGCAGCTCTTAGGAGAGCTTGGCAAATCAGCTTCTTTTCATTTCCTTAAAGGAAGATGGAAACATTTTGTTCTATTCTTGCCTGACTTTTCCTTCGCTGTGTTTTGCTGGATTATCTAAGAGATATTAATGTTTGCACTGACTGAAATTGACTGCTATCTGCAAGACAATGAAAGGAGTATCCACTGTGAATATCCGCTGTTTATTATAACCACAGTCAAGCCTGCTTAATATAAATACTTTTATTGTTTGGCATCAAACTCAGCCAGCGCATGATGAGTGGGATTTGGTTACCTTTTTCTTTTTCTTCTCTTCTCTTTTTTTTTTTTTTCTTTTGAGCTGTGTAGTTCAGGCTGACCTTGAACACATTATGTAGCCCAGGCTGGCCTCGTATTTGTGGTGATCCTCCTGCCTCAGGCTTGCAAGCGCTGGGATTACAGGTCTTTGCCACCCTGCCTGGCTGGTTAACATTTTATACCCTGCCCTTTCGTTGCCAACATACAGAAGGATTCAGCTTTGTTTTGACAGATTTGAAACCAACACACATTGTTTTCTCATCCTTGGCTTTGGGCTTTAATGGGACAAGAGATGAAATAAGAGTGTTGTCCTTCCTCATTGTCCCAGTTACTAATTCTGTGTAACAAATTACCCCAAACCTTAATTGCTTTCAAGCAGCAGTTTTATTTTGCCCAGGACTTGTAAGGTAGGAATTTGGAGAGTTTCAGGTGAGGCTGAGCTGGTAAGTCCTTGCTTGGGGCTTCTGGGGCAGTTGCTCTCAGGGGTCTGCTGGCGCTACGGTTGCCTGAGGCTTGGTTGTCATCCACAGTGGGCCGCTCACATACCTGCCCAGTGGATGGTGGCCCTTAGGTGAGTGCTCCGCTGGCATTGAGCACCTACAAGTGACCTGTGTGGCATGATGGTCTCAGATCTTCCAACTTCCTTGTGATGTGTGCTTCCCCCAGCAAGGGCTCCCAAAATGACCATGTGGAAGTTTCACAGCCTTTTCTGACTGATCCTTGGAACTTGTAAAGCAAAACTTCTGTCATATTCTATTGGCCCAAACGTAAGACTACCCAAACTCCAACTCCTGATAGGAGCAGTCTCAAAGAGTTCCGGGCCGTATTTGAAAACTGTCATATCTGAAAACTACCATAGTCATGGAAACGGTGTAGAGACAGTGACTTATCTTGAGTACCGAGGACATAGACTTTCTTCCTCCCAGCCTTTCTTTCCTGGGCAGACACCATAAACAACCCTGCTGCACAGAGTCCTCTCAAGTGCTTTAATGGTTAACTAGCCAGCAAAACAAGGACTTTGCTTAGCACAAAGTGACCTGGGCTAAGTCAGTCACAAGAGAGCAAAAGGGAGTAGTTTTTAACAGTGCTATGGATCTTGCATTGGGAATTCTTTGCACTTCTGCTATTTCTTAAAAATTTTGTCTGGGAAAAATTTATGCATTTATGCAAAGGCTCCCTTGCCCACCCACTTCAGTCCAGTATTTGGGCAGATCTTTTGGTAAGTTGGCAGGGCAGGTTCTAGAGCTCCTTGGACAGCGCTGGACACACTGCTTTCACTCCGAGCACTGGTTTGCTGGGTCTTCTCAGGGGAACTGGAGTCCTGGTTCATGCTAGAAACTGGATCTGATCCTCCAGTTGTAACTAGTTAAAGAAATGTACACTTCGAAGTAAAAAAAAAAGCACAGGAGAACTATTTTTTATTTTTTGGAGCTGATAGAAACTCATTAGCGTGTGATAGTAAAAGGCATAAGTTCCAATTTTTCAGGAGGGATAGATTTCAATTCTCCCTCTGCCTCCTAAGGAGTTGTACAGTCTTGGTAGGGTGGTAGTGGTTTGTTTTTTGTTTTTCTAAGCTTTTCTGGGTTTTAATTTCCTTCTCTCTACGATGCAAAAGGCAGTGCCTGTCGGGATCTTGACAAAACTGTTAAAGATTAAATAAGGCAGTGTTTGTAGAATACCTATGGTGGTGCTGGCATGTGATATTCAACCACTGTTGGTCCTGGCTTTCCCACCCTTTACTATTTATTGACTAATGATACTGACATAAAATAACTACTTATTAGCTTATTATATCCCAGGTGGTTTATATAGTTCATCTTATTCCTTCTCCTAACAGCCCTTAAAGAGAGATTGATGGGAAACAGAGGCACTGAGAGCTTAAATCAGTTCTGCCCGGTCCGGTAGCCAGTGGAGGAGAGCAAGGATTTAAATCCAGGAATCTGGAACTGGAGCCCACGTACTTAAATAGTGTGTGTTTGTCCAAGCATCTGTGGGTCCACGCATGTGTAAGTGCAGGGGCACGGAGGAGGCATATTCTGAGATCCAGACTGAGATTGGCAAAATGAAAGAGCACTGATTGAAAGCCCAAGCTTTCAATCTGCCCTGACACGCAGGAGGAAAACAGCCTTGGAAGAGGGAACTTACCACCTGTGATATCGATTACCTCATCTGTGAAATGGGAGCATCTGAGCTACATTGTGGGCAAGGTCTTTTCCAGTGCTGATATTCTGTAGCTGTGGAATTTAGATTTTAATCTGACCACATGTTGAATATGTTATGAAGCCCCTTCAGTCTTAATCACTGTGGGAAATGCAAAAGCTTTGTGGTCAGTCTCTTCTGCAGTAGACTTAAAGATTTTATTTTTGTTGAAATAATATTTGCAAGTAATTTTTTTGCTTCTTTTTTTTGAGATAGGGTCTCTCTATGTAGTTCAGGATAGCCCTAAACTCACTTTGTAGTCCAGGCTGGTCTCAAACTCACGCAATCCTCCTGCCTCAGCCTCCCGAGTGCTGGGATTACAGTCATGCCACCACGCCTGGTTGCAAGTAATTTTTTAAAAGGCCTGGTGAAGTTATAATGAGAAGTGAAAATCCTGTGCCTCACTCCTCCCCACCCCCAGTTCTACTCAAGAAGTGACTGTTTCTGACCTTTTTAGCTACTCTAGGGTCATATATGTAAAGTTACAGCCGCGGACTTTGGCCCTTTTACTGTTGTAGGCCCATTTTTCTTTGCCATTCCAGCTGGCTGCGGTTTGGTGGGAGAGTATCCAAAGGCAGCAGAAGTGACACAGCCAGCTTGCCTAGGCTGCTTGGGGTGGATTCCTGCTTCTAGGGGAGGCTGTCCCAAGTGATCTGTAGGGCTTTCCAAGTTGGGGCCTGATCTCGGCATGTTGCCGTGACCCTACAACCTGTGCTAATTGTAAGTGGACTTCGGATTTCATAACGGCTTGGCTGGTGTTTGAATGTGCACATCAGTTGTGTAATCCATCTGAAACCTAGTGGCTGTGAGTCTTTAAATTTGAAGAAGCACATTGAGCCTCTTGGCGTAAATGTGGAAATGGTTCACTTGTGGTTGGAGGCAGTAAAACGCTGTGGCCACAGCAATTTTACCTCCTCTTCCTCAGCTCACTTTAAGTACATGTGTGTGGCCATGGCTGCAGCAGCCTTGGGTGCTGTCAGTCCTGCCAGCTGTGCCTGCATTCACGAGTGTGCACACAGTTATTGTGTATCCTCAGTTTCTCCTGTGGGTCTTACTGGAATGACCTCTGTGCTGAGGGGTCCTAAAGGCTGGTGAGTTTTGTCCTTTGTGTGTGGTGCTTTGGACCTTGAGCTAGTCCAACATTCTTTTGTAAGTGATTCATTCTGGTGGCTTGTGCCTTTGTAACATCAACAGAAAGATGAATTGAAAGTGAGTCTTTTTCAAAGTAACAGACATTCTACAAAGTAACTGGGCCCATATTATTGTTTTAAAATACGGAGCCAGGCGTGGTGGCTCACACCTGAAAGCAGGAGATTGCTGGGAATTTGAGGTCAGCATGGGCTACGTAGCAAGACCCTGTCTCAAAAAAGAAAAGAAAGTATGGGCCGTGAAAAGAGAAGGATGGGAGAGTTGTATCAGGTGTAAGGACATAAGGAGGTAGGACAGCTAAAGCAATGTGCAGATCTGGATTGGATCCTGGACTAGGAAATTCTTTTTCCCTTTACTGTAAAAGACGTTAGTGGGATAATTGATGCAATTTAGCCATAGTCATGAATCACATTAATGGCGCTGTATCAATGTTAAATTTTCTGATCTTAACCATTGTATTTTTATCTTAAGAGGATGACCTCATTCTTAGAAAATATGCACCACAGTATTCAAGGTTCAGGGGCTCCATGTCTTTATATTACTTTAATTTTTTTCAAAGTCTGAAATTATTTTAAAATGAAGAAGTTAAAAAAAGTCTTTTTCCCCTTCCCAGACTACCATCTCTCATAGCAGCCTCCAAACAGTGGTACCCGCCTTGCCTAAGAAATCTCAACATCATTCAGAGATTCCAAGGCCATTTAGTGGAGCTGGGTGCTCGCCTGTTTGTTTGGAAACAGTCTGTAGTCCAGTCAGAATTCTGAACCAGAGCTCTTTTGCATGAGAGAGAAGCAGTTTTACTGAGGACTAAAAAGATTTCAAAACTCTTGTTACCTCAGAGGCGTAAAATTTGCAGGCAGTTTTCTTCTTTCCTCTTATGAGTGTAATGTTGTGGCAAAAGTTCATAGGAATAGGATCTGGCCTTGTCTCCAGAGCTGTCTAGGGGCCTGAGGCCTGCCTGGGGTCTGGACTGGGCAGTGTTAAAGCTAGGTTTATATGCTCTATAGGTCATTTGCCCATCACTGGAACAAAATACTCAACATGTACAACTTGGAGGAGAGGTTTTATCTGGCTCGCATTTCCAGTAGGTGCAGTCCATGTGCAGTCAAGTGGCTCCAGGGCAGAAACAGCGTGATGGAGGTGTATGGCAGAGGAGAGACGCTCACCGCAAGGCAGCCAGGAAGCTAAGAAGGGAGGATCCAGGGAATTGAATACACTTTCTATGGCCTGTATGTCCATCAGCAGACGAACAGATAAAGGAAATGTGGTATTTATGCACAATAGACTCCTACTCTGCCATAAAGACTTTTTTTTTCCAAGATAGGATCTCATTGTGTAGTTCAGACTGGCCTTAAGGTCACTTTGTAGCCTAGGCTATTCTCAAATTTGCAACACTCCTCCTGCCTCAGCCTCCTGAGTGCTGGGATTACAGGCATGTATCACTACACCGGGCTTCTGCCATAAAGACTAAGCTTGAGTCATTTGCAGAAAAATGGATGCACCTTGAGGTCATAATGTTAAGTAAATCAGAATGCAAGCTTAAATACTGATAGAAACCGAGACCCTACACGGAACCAATCCAGACCTTGTGACAAGAAAGCAGTCTTTATTGGGGGAGGGACAGAGTAGCAGGCTACCTAGCGGACCAAGGTAGCCCCGAGCTGAGGAAAGCGTGGCCTTTAAGCTCTTTTCTCTGACAGGGTTGGGGTGGGGTAAGGAGATGTCCGTGGGCCAGAACAGGCCGAGCCCTGAGCGGCGGGGAGGGCGCCCAGGCCAGAATAGCCTGAGCGACAGGGAAGGGCGTACTGGGCAGAATAGCTGAACAGCAGTAGTTGCCCATGTCAGAACGACCTGAGCAGGTGAACTGCCAGAGTGAATGAGGGCGGGGATAGCTTTTGTGGGCAAGGGGAACTGAAGTGGAACAGGTAAGGGAACGGGAGAAATACTGAGAGTTAAAGTTTTCCCACGAGGGGGGTGAGGCTGGCTGCCTTGTGACTTATCAAATACCCCATGTTTTCTCTTATACAGAAACCCAAAATGTAAACAGCAAAATAAAAGATAGGTATAAATAATAGGAAGGGGGGAATCAAGAGATAGAGGAGGGAGGGTGGGGAAGGGAAGGAGTTGAAAAAAATTAAGATTTGTTATGTATATATACCAGCTTCCCACTAGGAATGCAATCATTGTGCAGTGCAAACATGTACTAATAAAAACTGAAAAATGTGCTTTATGAAAAAACATACCCCTCTCTAGGTCACGTTTCCCAGTGACCCACCCTCTCCAAACACAAGACTATTGAGTAACATTTTACATGTAATCCATAACAGGGACTGGGGATATAGCTTGGTGGAATAAGCACCTGCCTGGCAGGCGCAAGGTCCTGAGTTCAAATCTCTGGTACTGCAAAAAATAAATAAATAAATAAAATAAAATCCCTGAGAGTTTCCCCTGTACCTTATCCCACAACTCACTCAATAGGCTTAAATAAAAGGTAGTGTTTTCTGGAAGGTCATGAGGGTCATCTGTGGACCAAAAGAGGGACATGTCCCTGGTTTTATGCATGGGAGACCACACCTCCTGGTTGGTGGGCCCCACTGTCTTGTTGATTGCTCTTGACACAGCACCATCATTAATGATCCCCTCCTTACTCTTAGAAGTATCATTTGATTAATAGATTAGACGACCATGTTATTATACATTCACTACCAGGAACCTGGATGATCTCCCACTGTCTCTCCTCCTATACCTCCTAATGTTTTCTACATTTGCTTTTTTATCTCTCTGTTTCTCCCTCCCTCCTCTGGTGTCCTGTGTTCTGAGCCCCAAGAAAGGAACTTATATCAGAAACATGGCGTCAGGGATCCCTTCATGCGTGGGGCGGTCTCCACAGAAGGAACTAGTGGGTTTGGCAGACTTGCCAGTGGCCTGCTGCTCCTGGTCAGGGCTGGAGGTGGGGAGAGTAGTGAGTCAGAACAGACGGGGATGAGGCCACTAGGTTTCTAACAGTGATCCTGTCTCCCCCAACTTGAAGATGCTACTATTTCTTCTTCGGGCCTTCTTTCCCTTTTGCATTTGTGACTTTGGAGCCGGTTTAATGGGCTCCTCCTAGTAGGATGGTCCCTCCTGCGGTGGACTAGGGCCTGCAGTGATCAGGAATGTTGAGGCCCTGTCGGGGCTCCCCAGCTCCCTGGTGGTGGTCTCCCTCCTTGCTCTTCTTCGCTACCTCTGCTGCTTCCTGGTTCCTACACACTTAGGCCTCAGCTCCTCCTGCTTTACCCTGGTGTGGTCTTTGAGTCTCTGCCTCTGTTCCCCTGTGGGAGCTGGGACTGTGGGAAGAAAACCTGGTAGGCAGGAAGGCCCAAGGAGCACAGCAGACCTGGAGCAACATCCTTCAGCGTGAAGGCGCTCGAGCTGGGCCTGTGCTGCCCAGCATGCAACCAGCAGCCACAGGCAGCTGTTTCAGTTATAATTTACAGAAGTTACGCTAGCTACGTCAAGGGTTCATTTAGCTACCTGTAGCCGTGGCCTTGGTCCCCTCCTCTCGAGCACTGTTGGAAGTGGTTTCTTTAGGCTGTATGTTGTAGTAGCTGCTACAGGTCTCTGTGATGTACTGGATGGATTTAGAAAACATGGTTTCTGGTAACTTTAAACAGTTCAGATACATCATCACTGGTCAACATCAGAATGTTTCATTGTTATCTTTCTTTGTAATTCTAGAATGTTCCTGCCAGCAAGACAGGACTGTTGTTCTGGGGTGGTACTTCCCTAACTTCGCAGCCTGCAGCTGTTTTGTTTTTGCTGTATCCCCGTACTTACGGCATGTGCTACTCACTCCATACTGTCCTTTAAACTGATTCACATTTTTACTTTAGTTTGTCTGAAAAAGAAACTGCATTGACTATACATGGGAAACTATCAAAGAAAACGTTTTTAAAAGTAAGCTTTTTTAAAATGAAGGACTAGGAGAATGCCCAGTTCCCAAGGGCAAAGCTTAGTGGCTCTGAGAGTAAGGTTATGCTTTATTGTTTTGCTTATCAAATTCCAGTAGGTCTGTCTTCTCTGGCTGCTGCAGAGAAGCCGGGGTGGGGGGTTGGGGGGTGGGAGAGGTAGGGGGGATCCCCTTTTCCTTAAGAAGGAGATTAGCAAATGTAAAGAGGTGCTGGAGACAGTAGTACAAAGTGGAGGCTTTCTTCCTGACAGAATGAGAAAGATTAAGAAGCCTTGTAGGAGGAATATCCTGTGTCTTTGAAAATACACCGGTGTCCCCAGTCACAGAAAGGTCTCCCCAGAGCAGGCCTGAGGACAGATCCTGACTGTGGCCTAGTGCCGTGCAACAGTCCTGAGACGTTTGGGCCTTGGGTCTCCTTTAACCTCTAGCAATCATCAGGTACCACAGAGAACTTTTAGTTTGGGGGAGGCCATAGCTGTAGTTTCCGTATTGGAAATTAAAACTAAGAGGTTATGAAGGTCTGTATTAATTCACTAGAAATGATAATCTATTATGTTCAAATAATGTGTTTTTTGAAAAAGCTTTTTTTTTTTTTTTTGCGGTACTGGGGATCGAACTCAGGACCCTGCGCTTGCTAGGCAAGCGCTTATTCCACTGAGCTATATCCCCAGCCCTAAAAAAGCATTTTCCCAAACAAAAACTTAATGAAAAGTCATTGCTTCACATGTTTTTGCAAGTCTCTTCAATGTCTGGCTTAGTCGAAGAACTGGACTATCCTGTCTGCTTCTGCATTCCATGTGTGGAGATGCCATGTGATGTATAGCTTCTGGAAACTCCAGTGGTGATTTGCGAAAGATGTAGGGAAAAGAGGCAGATAAGTTTTCCTTTATTATGCTGGAAAGGCCCCAGGAACCCCCAACCCCTGCAGTACACACTGGCAGAGCAGTTGGCATTGAGGACTAGGGGACAGGGATATGGGCCTCTGTCTAATGTCCTGCAGCCTCAAGCACGGAGCTCACATCAGGTCCTGGGGTGGTGATTCATGCAGAGCCTATCTTGCAGGGTCACAGTGAGGCTCAGCTCATGTCTATGAAGTCTCCTTTCACACAGAAGCAGCGTATTTATAAACGGCATTACCCAGGAGCCTTTGAAGTATGTGTCATTGCTATTATGTAGGACAGTTATTTTTAAAAAGCTAGCATGCCAGCTTTATCTCACTGGGTTCTGAGGACACTACCATGAAGGGAAAGGCCATCATTCTTACAAGTGAGTTAACTGAGGCATAGGTTAGTGGGTTGGCCAGAAAACAGGGCCTTGTCCCCAGTGTGATAACACCAGCATCCTGTTTTCAAGGCACATGGCTCTGGCTGCCTGGGGTTGGCTAGAGTTCTTATCTGATACTGAGCTGTGTTTTTGACAGTGACACATTCAAACAGGGAGACTGCCACTGTCAGCCATTCTGTGCTTGACTAAATTACCCTCAGCCTGAGTCACTGAGTAGATGAGACAGTTTCCAGCTGTGGGGAACTGAGGCCTCATCTGAGCTTTAGAACTTGGTGGTGTGCAGATTTTACAGTCATCTGGTAAACAGCCAGAGGTGGTAAATGGCTTGTTTCCCTTGCCTAGGGGAAGGTCTGCTATTATGGCAGATGAACTGCCCTGAACTGCTTTGTCCCATGGGTTATCTCCTGCAAAGAAAGTAGCTTTCCCTGCTCCAGGGCATTCCTGAAACAACCCCCACTCTGATCTTGGGGCCTGTAATTGTGAGCGGCAAAGAACTCTGATCATATTTTTTCTTAAAGTAGGAAACGGGGCAAAAAGAGCAAGTCTGATAGTTTTAAGCAGACTTTAAGATGTGGCAAGCTAGCCTGGCGTGGTGGCGCAGGCCTCTAATTCCAGCTCAGGAGGCTGAGGCAGGAAGATCGTTATGAATTTGAGATCATCCTGGGCTACAAAGTGAACTCAGGGCCAGCCTGAACTGCATCGCGAGACCCTGTCTCCCAAAAAAAAAAAAAAAAAAATGTGGCAAGCTGTGTTGTTTGTTTTGTTTGGGGACAGTCTTGCTTTGTACTTCAGGCTGGCCTTGAACTCACAGCAGTCACCTGCCGTAGCCTCCCAAGCACTGGGATTGGAGGCATGCACCACCATGCCCGACTATCAAGCTGCCATTATAATGGATTTAAAGAAATGTTCACAAAATTAGGTTGAGTTAAATTCTACCGCTCTACCCCTTGTAAACATGATTTTAGTGACAAAGACAGAAGCCCTCCAGCAGTTCGCTGTAATTACAGTACTGTGCTGTGGTTGGCCCTCCTCTGTCTGTCTACATTAATAGGACTACCTGAAGGTATATTTTTCAATATCATGCCTTTTAAAGGCTTAATCAGATTGCAGGTAATAGAAATCCAACTCCAGTTAGCTTGAACAAAACCAAAAGCAAAGGTGATGGGGAAGAGTGTAGGAGTAGTATGTAGGGCTTTGCTGGGTCAAGAAGCTCGAAGCGTCCCTGGAACCCAGTCCTCCCTCCTTTTCTCCCCCTTTTCCTCTCTGTCACACTCTCCTCTCTTGGTGCCCAGGTGGCCGCTGTCTGATGTGAGTTTTCACTCCATCCTTTTAGCCACAGTGGTGAAAGAGAGTTCTTTGTCCCATAGTTTCAGAAAAGTTTCAGAATGCTGCCCCATTGGCTCTGGTGAGTTACATCTCTCCCTATCCCCTAAGATAATCACAGTGGCTAGGAGTTTGCATGGCTGAATGTCCAGGCTGCGTCCTGTGATCACTTCTGGAACCAGTGTTGTTTTACCAGCAACTAAGAGATTGGGGTGAGAAAGGCAGGGGAAATCAGGGGTGTTAGGTTGGACAGGCAGGAAAGGTTTTGACTAGTGGGTCTCCTAGAAGCTAATGCTTTTGGGGAATTGCTACTCGGAGCTGTGATCCTCTGGAAAAGAGAAAGGCTGAGTTCGCTTTATCTTCTCAGAGGAGGCGTGTACAGCAGCCAGGCATACATCATCCCTGGCACACAACCTCATTGACAGAGCAAAATGCTGTTATCAGATCAGGCTCTTGGGGGTCAATACCCTTGGCCGCACATTTAACACAGGTGGGTGTGGAAGGGTGCTAATCAGGCTGGTGGGCCCTGAAGAATCACCTGAGGAGCCTTAAAAAAAATCGCTGCAGCCAGGTAACAATTTTTATAATACCTCGATCTGATTATGTCACATCCTATTAATAAAAATCAATCCATCATGAAATCTCACCACAATTAAAAGTTTAGAGAAGCGAGCTTCGTGGTACATGTCTGTAATCCCAGCAACTCTGGAGGCCAAGCAGGAGGATCCCAAATTTGAGGCCAGTCTGGGCAACATAGTGAGATCCTGTCTCAAAACAGAAAACAACCCTACCCCAAACAAGAGACAAAATATAACCCCAATAGATTCTTAGTGCCCCTCACTTCCTCCCCTAGAGGCAGCTTGCTCTAATCAGTTTAATATGTTTTAGTTGATTTTTGAACTACCATATTTACTTCTGTGACCCTAAACAGTATGCTTTGTGTGGCTGTGTCTTGGTTTTTCCGTATGAGTTATTATCTGCGGGCATCTTACTAAGAGAAGATCTGGTTTGCGTCTCTCCCTCTGTCTCCACCACAAACCCACATTCCCATCCCCTGTACTCCCGACAGTTCTATTGTGATCAGTGTCCAGGGATGACCTTAATTGCAGCTTTGTCGTACTGTTCCCAGGCGAGTCGTGTAGTGAACTGTGACTCCCTTTGGGTTTTGTAGCAGAGCGCATTCCTCAGCTTTTCTGACAGAGAGTGTGGGAAATAATGTGAGACAGTTACCTGGGAGAAACCCAGTCACCCAGACTCAGGTTAAAAGGTTTGGCATGAGATGATTTAAAGCCAAAGGAAGAGAAGTAGGAAGAGTCGTAGAGGAGAGGAGACACAGTCTCAGTGATAGACTAGAACCAGAACGTCTTCGGTAAAGGAAGAATGTAGCAAAGCCAGCCCCACCAAACCCAGCACGGCTCCTGTGTACGCAGGGATGATCTTCGGGTGACTGCAGCGAGTGCCGTGTGTACCACCCTTGCTTCAGCCCCACCAGCCTCCCACTGCCATCCTTTGCCCATGCTAGTCCCAGAGCCTTGAATGCCCCCCTCCTCTGTCTGGTGGAAGCCTCATGTCTTTAAGACGTGGCATAGTGACATCTTTGGATGGCCTTCCCCGTTGTGCGTCTGTTGCCGCGTGCCTGCTTAGTCTCCGGACTTAGCACACTGCATTGTACTTACTGTGTGTCCCGTGAGTGTGACTCTCAGCTCTGCCGTTTCCTAGTTGTATGTGTCTCTGTTTCCTCCTCTGTTGGCTTGCAGGTGGTGAGATTAAAGCTCTTCAGTAGTGCCCACCCCTAGCAAGTTGTCCAGATGTGCTGTACATCCCTCATCCCAACCAAGGCAGAGGTGGTGGGCTGGATTGCCTGGTGCTTGTAATAGCTCTTGGAGTGCTGAATGTCTCCAGGCAGCCTGAATAAAGCCAGCAGGCTGGGTGTGATTCAGGCACAGTGTGGGACCTGAGAGGACAGTCCCTGCCTAAGAGTCAGGCCACCCTCCATTGCACTTCTAGCTAGTAAGGTCCCACTGACACCAGCTCATTTTTTTTTAATGAAGAATTGAGAATCCACGTTTTTAAAAAGTACATTTCCTGCCCACTGCAGAGCATATAAACTGCATGAGCCTCACGGCCCTCAGGCCAAGGTTGGGGACTAGCTCTCATTTGATAACAGAGACGCTTGGGATGATGTGACTTTCCGTGGGCTAAATACCAACTGATCTGGCCTAGGGTTCTCACTGTTAAGGTGAACGTGGGTAGCGCTGGTGCAACCCCCACCAGAGAGGTGAATTGTGAGGGATCATCCATGCGTGCGTGCGTGTGGGTATGTTTTTGCAAAGCAGATGCCTTCATAGTGTGGCAGGTTATGTCCATCCTGACACCTGCCCTTGCCTCAGAGAGGCCTCTGTGTGGTTCTTACTAGGACTGTAGGTTGCTTTATATCAAGAGGGAAAATCGTGTGGGGTTTTTGTTTTTTTGAGACAGGGCCTTGCTATGTAGTTCAGGCTGGCCTTGAACGTACCAGGTAGCCCAAGCTGCCCTCAGATTCTGGTGATCTTCCTACCTTGCGTCCCAAGTGCTGGGATTGCAAGTGTGCAGTAGCGCACCCGGCAAAATTGTGCACCTATACTGAGCACCTTCCGGTGGCCCTGTGAGATGTCTTACTGTTGTATTCTCCTTTAGTTCTTCTAACAGCCTCCTCATAAGGTGGGAAGTAATAATTTGATAAGTAATACAAGTGCTTGGTGCCCAAGCCCCCACAAAAGACATTTAGCTGGTTTTGAATCCATGTCCCTGATTAAACTCCTGGGGTTTGACATTAAGCTGCCTCTCACTCATAGAAGCCAGGTCTGGCAGAAGCTCTGTGAGCTGCTGTTCGTTGGGCTAGACCAGCACATCTCTGCTCCTTCCCCAGGGCTACTGTAAGAGAAGAGCTGGCCTCTGTCTTAGAGGCTGTGGCTGGTTATTCCAGGTCTGCTTGATAGAGAAGAAGGAGAGAGATCAGGACGGCGATAATGACGACAGTGACTGTTGACATAAGACTGGGGCCTGGGGGCCAAAACCTGCGTCCCAGTGGGATGAGGCTCAGGAACCGCAGGAGACAGAAACCATGCCCTCCAAGCTAGAACGCCACAGTTTGCAATCTAGAGGAGATGAATTAGAACTGATCGGCTCAGCTCTCCTTCACCCTCCTGAGGCCCCTACACTTTCACTTATAGAAATACTTTTTTTTTTTTTTTTTGAGACAGAGTCTTTCTATGTAGTTAAGGCTAACCTTGAACTCACTGTGTAGCCCAGGCCGGCCTTGAACTCACAGTGCCCCTCCTGCCTCAGCCTCTTGAGCGATGGGATTATAGGCATGAGCCACCACCCAGCACTGTAGAAATGCACATTTTCAGATAATTGTGAGGAAGGCTGTTTCTAGCAAATGGAATGTGTGCTGTACCAGAAGCATAGCTGGTTAGTCTTGGGGGAATCCCTCGGCTCATGATGACAGGTTGTTCCTCGCTTGAGTATCCATTTCCCCTTTCTCAAACTTATGTCAGCACATGTGAGCGTATGCACACACGTGTACACACACACACCACCCGGATATGGCTCTGCAAATCAAATGACAAAGGGGAAAGGAGTTACAGAGTAAGCTGGGTCTGTGAAACCCCTACCTGATTCCCCAGTATGTCCTCGGACATACTGGACCAAATTTCTTTTTTCCCATTTTTTTCCCCCTGCTTGTGTCTCATGGTCTTGGTTTCTGGACTCATGATGCGAATAAGCTTAATGTGATTCACATTCCTGTCTTTCCAAACCCCTGTAGAGGCCCAATTGCTGTCTCTCAGGTGGGCGGTGGGTCACCTTATCTCTGGTCATTCTTCGCATTCCAGGCTCTGGCTCCCTGCCCCCTCCTGGCTGAGCAGGGGCCTTGCTGCTTGCTTGGGTCTCAGTACTTCCTCTCCCTCCGCGCATGTCCATGTGTGCAGCAGGCTGCTGTGCAGATGTTCCTCCTCTGGGTGGTCCGAGTGTCTCCCTCTAGTACCAGGTCTGCGGAGGGCTGTGCTGCTGGGTTCTGTCTGTACCAGCCCGTCCCGGCATTGGGATTTCTAGAATGGGCTACAATGCCTACCTTACCCACCAGACTAAAAGTGTCCTTAAAGCAGGACCACACCCGAGGCCCAGTGTACAGTAAATCTGCACACAGCCTCTAAGGCTGACTAACAAGTCATGTGGCTGATGACTTGCAGGGAGTATGGGAAATGGCACCATCATGTGGACCGGGGCTGCCAGAGGCAATCAGACCGATCGTTCTTTCCCCAAAGACCTGGACAGAGCGCTTCATTCTACTCTTTGCTGTCCAGTGTGGTCATCTCTGGCCATATTAATTTTTTTAATTGCTTTTTGCTTTTGGTTTTTGAGGCAGGGTCAAACCAAGTTGCTCAAGCTGGTCTCATATGCACAGTTCTATTTCAGCCTCCTGAGTGCCAGGAATACAGATGTGTACCACCATGCCTCGTTTAACTTTTAAATGTACTTAATTAAATTATAAAGTCATTTCCTCAGTTACACTAGGCAGGTGCAAGTGCCCATTGCTGCACATGACTGGTGGGGGCGTCCCAGGCAGGGCTGATGCCAGGCCACTTTCACCGTGGCAGGACGTTAGTTAGAGGGTGCTAATCTGGGCAGTACCTTGCACAGGCATTGTTGAGGGGTTTGGGTGGTGCGTAAAGTCCCTCCTGGTGTATCTGCTTAGGTGAAGCAGGTGTTTGCAGATTCCTCCTTAAGGCTGACCTGAATTTCCTCCATTTCCCCTGGCTGCAGGATGCTCGTCAGAAGTTCCGTTCTGTTCTGGTTGAGGCAACAGTGAAACTGGATGAACTGGTGAAGAAAATTGGCAAAGCTGTGGAAGACTCAAAGCCTTACTGGGAGGCGCGGAGGGTGGCAAGGCAGGTAAGGTGAACTGGCAGGTGACGCCCCTTCCTCTGCTACCACCCTGGCTGCCTTTTGGGGATATCTTCTTGCTGCATCTCCCATTGAAGGTCAGATGTGCTCTTGCTGTGTGATGTGTAATAGCCATGACTTCGCGCAGGCTGCACTGGAAACCAGCTTTTACTCCCTCCCTCCTGTCTGCTTCATTCTAGCTTCTGTGCTATTAATAGGGTGTGGGCACTGGCATTTGGATGACCTTGCAAGTGCCGCCAGCTTGTTGCCTGAGTTGGTGCCCAGGCATGGAGCAGCTGTGTGCAGTTACAGGGATGTGCAAGCACACTGAGAACATCAGGGGTGTTTCTCCTCCTCTCCTGTGAGGCAGCAGAAGGAACAGATCCCTGCAATACTGGCACCTTGTCCCAAAGACTCAGCTAAGGAGCCAAAGAACGGAGACCAAGAATGGGCAGCCGGGGGAAGGGGGGCTGGGAGGGAGAGTTCTACTCTGGCAATTGCTGGGGACTGTGTGGAAATTGGTTTTGGTTTGAGAGTTGTTTCCTTTAGTCACCACTGATATGATGTAATGCAGTGTCCTATGTGTCACCTCCCAGCCTCTGGGAACCAGGCCCAGTGTGGGGAAAAAGAGAACGTACCAGTCACCACTGCCTGCTGAGTGAGCACAAGCCCTGGACTGGGGGCTTTTCACACACCTTAGCCTACTTGGGCTTCTGGCCCGGTATCCCTTCAGCATGAGTCACCAGCCCTGTGGTATGTCTTGAGATAAGAGTAGAGATTTCTCAGAAGATCTAAGCAGCCGGTCCAAATTATAGCTCTGTAATAAAAGAGCAGGTGCCATCCCTGTGACACATTTATGATGTGATGGGAGATAGGGCCTTTAGAAGTCTCCACTAGCAGGAAGATGCTTAGTGAGTAACAACAGGAATGTTTCTGACAAGGTACTTGATGTGTGTACCCCGTGGATTTTGGGTACCACAGGGGAGATTCATGGGGGAGTAACATGGGGCATTAAGGCCCAGAAATCCAGGAACATACTAATGTTAGACTCATACGATGAGGGGCCAGGATTTTCTCTTCTCTTCCGTGTCTCCATGCACCTCTCAGATTTTTCATCGAGGGATTCCCCTTGCTGCTTTGACAGTCCTGCTGAATCTGACCTTTGCCTTTGGGTTTTACACTGAGCCCTGTGCTGAGGTTTCAGGTTGGGCTTGCCGTGTATGCCCCTTTTCCTTCATCCCCACACAGAATGTCCACCTGAAACCCTCTCCCTTCCGTGGTATGGTGACCGAGGGCATGTATCACCAAAGCCCTGATTACTTGTGGGTCTGCAGTGAGCCCAAATAATGATTCTATCTTTTTTCTGGACCCCACCCAGGTCTCACCTGTTCCAGGGAGAGGAAATGCTTCTCAGATGGTACTTTCTAGTCTCCACAAATTCCAGAAACCCGAGGCGTTGTCCCCACAAATTGTCCACAATCCAGCAATCTTATGGGTGTCCCCTGTTCTGGGGATGTGTAGCCCAAGGTAGCCCCAGGTTATAGTATCCTTGACCTAAAATTGAACAAAGCGGGGAGGTTAGTCTTGAGGAGAGATTTCTGGTAATTCCATTTAGACACTGGATAAATACCAAGGAAATTATGAAATCCCCTTTCTGAAAGTCTTCAACGCTGGAATTTATGGTTCTCTTATTCTACTCAGTCCCATAAGTATCTACAGACTGAACATTTCTAATCCAAAAATCTGAAATCTAAAATGCTCCAAAATTTGAAAAATTCTTTCTTAGTTACTTTTCTTGTTGCTGGGCCAAAACTTAACCCAAAGTTAAAGGAAGAAAGGTTTATTTGGCTCACAAGTTGTAGAGGTTTCAGTCCATAGCTGGCTGCAAGGCACCACAGAGAACCACTTCATGGCAGGCAGAGGGTAGCAAAGCAACCAGGGACAACCATAGCTCTTCCTGTCCCTTGTACCTTAACCAGACTACTTAAAGTGGGCAGCACTCACACCCTTAGCCCTAGTGCCCTTGATCCTAGCATGCACAATGAATCGATCCCAGCGTCACACATTCTAGATCCAGCCACCTCTGAAAAAGCTCCACGTGTGACTGCCTGAGGTTTTGGGGGCACCTCTAGGCACAAGGCGTTACACTTTGAGTGCCAGCATGCCAAAAGTGGGAAATTTCACACCATGAAACTTAGTTTTGTGCACAAAATTGATAAAAATGTATGAAACATTACCTTCAGACTATCATATAAAGTATGTATGAAACATAAATGTCCTGTTTAAGAGTTGAATCCTGTCCCCAGAATATCTCACTATGTACATCCAACTATTTCCCCTCAAAAAACTGAAAACTGAGATGCTTCTAGTCCTAAGCATTTTGGATAAGGGACTCTCAGTCTGTCCTAAAAACAGCCCACATGCTGTTTCAGAGGAGAAGGATCCATGGAAAGTCTATGAATGCATCTTCTTGAGGTTGTGGCTGTGGCTTCCCCTCACCCTGTTTTCTTGCCTGATCCCCGAATCTCAGGTTAATGGGGAGATGACCTGGCCCTGTGTGTCCTATGTTGCTCCAGGTTGGCCCTGCTGATGGACACCTGCTTTGGCTGTGCTAATGTCAGGCCTGCCCTACCTCAGGATCATTGAACTTTATGTGTCTCTATTTGTCATTGTCTCAGTCCTGGTGTTTTCACCACCACTCCTCTGTCTCTGAAATTTCTGCTCAGATGTCATTTTATCAGTGGAACTTTCTCGTATTCACTCGTGAAATCTTCTCATATTCCAAGTATTGATCATGGAAGCTCCCAGCTCACCAGCCATCTCCTCAGCCCCTGTTCCTTGACTTTTCCTCTGTAGCACATTTCCTTATCTGACTGGTTACAGTTTATTTATAATAAGTGAAACTCCAGGAGGACAGGGAACCCCATTTGATCTGTCTTGTGTTTACACTGCAAGCATACGGAAGGTTTCCAGATACTGAGCAAATGAGTAAGTGGGCAAACAGGTGAAGAAAGGGCTGAGGAGGCACTGAGCAGTCAGAGCTTCAGCCCTTGCCTCTCTGGATGTTGTGCTTCTCCCCGTGGCCCTTTGCTCCCAGCCTCTTTACTGCTGGGGAGTTCGGTAAGCAGGGAGGAAATCCAAGCTGGGTTCATCCAAATCACAGTTTGCGTTGGCCATGACACATCCTGGGGTAGATTCGATAGCACTCCTCGTCTGTACCCCAAATTGTCTTTGGGGAAAGTGATAGGAGGAACTGCATTTGGGAGGCGCCAGTCTGCTGGGAAGCAGAGGAGAGTGGCGTCTCTCCTTTCTCCTGTGCCTGCCCTTGGCCGGCAGGAACAGTAATCACGACAGCCACTGAGTCCCTCAGGGAAGCCCCTCCATCAGCAGGTCGGATCAGATACTGCCCAGGTCCTGAGGCTGACTGACTCACCTCAGGGTGGATGTGGAGGGACTTGTGCCAGCTCTGTGCTTGCTAATCCTTCCCATAACCTCCTCCCTGCTTGCAGATGGGGAAGGAGGTGGAGAATAGCTCAAGTCACCCCTTGTCCGCGGCCCCAAGGCACTTTGTTGACCTCTAGTTGAGGAGCTGAAAGGATGCTCAAAGGCTGAGGTTGACACAGATGTCGTGCTTCATCTCTGTGGATGGCGGGTCACCTGGCCTTGGACCGGATTCTGTGACTGTTCCTCTGACCTTCCTGGTGGAGAAGTGGGTGGTGTCCACCTCCAGCTGTGCCAAGCAGGGCTTCCTGTTTTCTGCCGCTGGCCTTCTCCCCACCCCCTTCCTTGTTTGTACTTACGAACCCATCTGGGTATCCACTGCAAGGGCCAACTGTCCCAAAGATTTCTTCAGAGCAGCTCCTCCATGTGTGTCACGAGGCTCAGTCTGCTTGTGAAACACTCATAGGCAAGGGACCAGCGAGGCTCTTAGTACTGACGCAATGTGTCTGACAATGAACTCCTTCTATGAACTTGGGCTTCAGCTTCATTTAAAAAAAATTAGGCTTTACTGGGGGAATTTTAGAAAATAAAAAGAAGTTCTATGTGCTGGTGTACCCCTACTCTCTTTTAAATCAGTGATTGTAATGTAGTAATGGTTTTATATGTCTGGAATACTTGTGTTGTCCAGTCATTTGACCAGTTTGTCTACCTGACATCAACTTGTACTTAGAAAAAGGAAAACCTTCCCTGTCCTGGATTTTCTGTAAAAAGTCTCTAAAGTTCTTGGGTCAGGAGAAATTATTATGTATCAATCAGAGTTTATATTGACTTCATTTTTCCCCATGTCAACTCATTTTCCTACCAGCGAGTCATATCAGATCCTGTGATCTTGAAAACTAAATGCAAATTCTGCCAAGGGGAGTTGGCATAGCATTTCTTCTGTGCTGGTCTGGGGGCAGGGAACTGGCTTTGATTTGTTTGAGCTTTTTGTCCTTGAGCCCAGCTTATTTTCAAGGCTGCATTGACGTATCTGCCAGCCCATCTGGCCAGCAGTGAGTGGTGGGTTGTGGCTGGCAAGAGGTGGCCATGGGACTCAGGAACACTGAATGTCAGTGGTTTTCACCTTCGTCATTCTCTGGAGTCTAGCTGATCTAACAGAGGCCTTGACTTCCTAATCACTGACAGTCTAAATTGTCCTTTATTCCCTTTTGAAGAAAAATTGTGATAAAACATAACATAAAAATTACCATTTTAGCTGTTTTTAAGCGTGTATTCAGTTGAATTGAATGCATCATGTGCAACTCTGACCATCACTCATGTCCAGAACTTTCCATCTCAAACTGAAATTCGGTATCCACTAAGCAGGAAGTCCCCATTTCTCCCTTCCCCTAGCCCCTGGCAACCACCATTCTACCTTCTGTTTCTGCAAATTTAACCTCATGTAAACCATTTAGGAATCGTTCAGTACTTGTTCTCCCGCGATTGGATCATCCCACTTAGTGTAATGTCCTCTGTGTGCCTCCATGCTCTACTGGGCATCAGAATTTCCTTCCTTTTTAAGGCAGGATGCTCTGTATGCACCCACTTTGTTCACCCTCTCATCCACCCATTTATTCGTGAGTGTTGGGCAATGTTGTTGTTGTTTTCAACTGGTTGGAAAGTATCAGAAGAGAACCGAGCACTTTGAGAACTTGAGGAGTATCATAAAGGCAACAGGGCGCAGTCAGTCAGCGCTCGGAGTTGCCTGTTGGGCATTTGCGAGGCCACCTAAGGCCATGCTTTACATTTAACATCCTTTGGGAAAATAGACAAGTAGGGAAACATTTGATATTTGCAGAGTTGCCTGGCTCTGGGACAGATGGCAAAACTTGGCCTCTGGAGTTAGACTGCCTGGCTTCAAATCCCAAATCCCACTTGATAGTTGTGGGACTTTAATGTCTGTGCCTGAACTTCTTCATCCATAAATAGACTTGCATATCAGCTTTTGCTACAAACCAGACCACCCCAAAATTTAGCAGTTGAAAACGTTTAGCTCATGCTTCTCTACTGAGCAGGGTTATGCTGTCTCACTCATGTCTCGTGTGCTGGCAGGGTGGCCGAGGACTGGCTGATTGGGGATGGCCTTGTTTGCCAAGCACTTGGGTGGTTCTCAGCTGGGCCAGCAGGGGTGACTGGGCCCCATGTGTCTCATCCAACAGGCTGGCCTGGTCCTTTTTGCTTGGAGTTGGGATATCAAGAACAGAAAATGCACACACCCTTCTCAAGTCTCTGCTTGTTTCCCATTCGCAAACATCTTCGTAGCTAGAGGAAGTCACACTGCCAGTCCCAGTTCAGGAGGCAAGCAAAGAATACTCTGCACCTGCAAAGTATTACAGCCATTTTTTAATTTACTGTTTACTAATTTATTGAATTAGTACATGCAAAAGTATGAGGATCCAAGAAATATGTTATTCCAGTTGTATTTTTCTGTGAAATTTTCTGTGTCTGTGGTAGTTCTGTTGGCTATAAAACAAATGAAAAATCCCACTACCATAACAACAACAAAAAAGTGTACAGATAGAGGAAGAACCAGACCCTCACTGGCCACAAGCTGCAGAGGCTGTGGGTAGGAGAGTGATCCTAGGCATCTGGGAACATACTTAGTGCTTATGAGAATGAAATGTGCTGAAAACCACAAATGGGAAGGAAATAGCTGACTTACCTTTTGCCTGATCCAAAATACTCTTAAGTCTGAAGAGATACTGTGCCAGGTGGGCTGGGAGGTTTAGCTGGATGGAGAGTCATGTTTCCAATGAAATGAGACCAGTCAAGGGTATCACATAACCCCTGAAGCCTTGTGTTAATCCCATAGAAACGGAGTGTTGTGTCTTCCTCTGCTGGGAAACTCCAGACATTTTCTCCTGTGAAAGACCCTCCCAGAGTAGAGAATGAAAGACTGAGGTTTTGCTAAGGTGGGATATGTAGACTCAAGGTTATGTCAAATGTGGGTTTTCACTTTCTTGTCTCAGGATTTTTTTTCTTCTAATCTTTAATTTTCTTTCCACTGTTCACTGGACACCTACAACCCCCCAGGCACTGTTTTAGCAACTTCTGTGAAATCCCAAGAACAGAACAAAGATCATGTCCTTACAGAACCTACATTCCCATCTTAGAAATCTCATAAAAGCTTATGGGTTGGGATGCTTTGTTCAAAAGTAAGATCTTTGTTACCGATCTAAAGTGTGTGTGTGGCCAGGCATGGTAGTGCACACCTGCAATCCCACTGCAAGTTTGAGACCAGCCTGAGTTACAAAGTGAGCTCAAGGCTGGCCTGAACTGCACAGCAAGTCCCTGTCTCAAAAACAAAAAAGTGTGTGTGTAAGACAGTGTGTCTGTGCTCACACATGTGTGTGCACTTTCGCCATCTGAGATGGAGTGAGACTGGGGGCATGGCACTGGACAAGGCATTGAAAAGAAGAGCCTCTCTGAGCACTTCCTGTGTCTCCCCTCATCCTCATTCACCCTTCGGGAGCGCAGGCTGCGGTCTGCATCCTCGGGGAGCCCCGTCCTCACACCCGGGCGGGGTGGTGGTGTGACAGAGCCACAGCAGCCAGTGCTCTAGTTCATGGTAGTCGCACTGCTGTGTGGCCTGTCAGAGTGCTGAAGCCCAGCTTCTGAGGACACAGAGGTTTAGGGACCTGAGAAGCTCTACTCATGACGTTACTGTCGACTTACATGTAACTTGGCATTATTTCTGCTTAAAGGACCTTTTTTAACGTGTATGTATATCATGTGAATACAGTACTTACTATTTCTGTACTTAGTCTCCATACGTAATATTTCTGTATAGTACAACACTAGCCAAGATGGACTGGACATTTTCCTGACCCTGTAAGTCTCTGGTTTTCAGCCTCACAGCCCTGCTGTCTCAGATCTAATCTGTTGTGATCTTGGACATGTGGCCGAATGGAGCACACAGATTTTAGACCCTTTTCTTCCTTTTCCGCTAGCTTTGCTATTGCTTCAGCCCTAACCAGAACAGTCCTATGCTGGTTTTGACCAATGTTCACTTCTCTTTTTTGGATGTATCGTGCCGTTACCTCAGTAACACGGAACTCGTGGCAAAGGGTGCTGTAACATGCCTGAATGCAGCTCGGTTCACACACGTGTTCTCTGTGAGGGTCAGCCTTTGTGTGCTTAGCGGCACTAGAAGTTGCTTCAGTACTACCTGGGGCCAACTTAAACAGCAAAATCAACAGAAAGCACAAAAATCTGACAACATGGCGCTGAGTAGGCTGTGGAAGTGACCCCCGTTTGCAGTATGAGGCCAGGTAGCCAGGAACATGATGGCAGGTAATGAGTGTTTGCGCCACCTTGCAGGTCTGAGAATGAGCCTGCAGGCACAGAACCCATGAAAGTTCAAGGTTTAACAAGTAGGCACATTTGAAAACTTGGAACTCATGAGTCCTGAGGGCTTGAGCGTTTGCCGCGTAAAGAACCAAGTGAAGGGCTCAGGTGTTGTATGCTGGCCCACGTGGCACCGGTGAGGGCCAGGGTCTGGGAAGGTGCTGCCCACTGGGAAAGCCTGGGGAGGAAGGCACACTGCTGAGCCTGTTGGCCAGAGGGAGGCTGGTGCAAAGGACAGACTGGAGATCTGAGAAAAGAGGCAATGTGGATATGAACTTGGGTTAGCCCGAGAGCCTTGGGAAGGAGGCCTGGACAGGGCAGGAGCAGTGGCCAGATGAGAGGGCCTTGTGGCGACAACTTGGCCTTCGGACGTGGTGCAGAAGCTGCAGAGGAGCCACAGGGCCCTGGGTAAGTGGCTTGTGTTGTCTTGGAGCAGTTGATAAGGTATTGGTGCCAGACTTTATGTCCCTGAGTTCATGGTAGCAACGGTCTTTTAACTGTTACAGGGTGTTAGGACTGTTCTATGGGGGGCACAGAATTCTTGCCATTCTTTTCCGTTTTATAGAGAAAACTAATCTTGGAAGTAAAAGACCACTTACTGGGCCTTTATATGAACTTTTTTGGCTGATGGGTCTAATCTGAAGTAGGGAGACAGATACAGCCAAGAGGATGTTATGATCTGACCAGCCGACAGAAGGGCACCAGAGAGAGGGCTCAGGCTTCCCAGAAGATTTGGAGTTCACTCTTCAGCATGTTAAAGTGGAAGCAGCTGGGTGCCTTGACTCCCAGGAACATGTCGGCTTGTGGGTGGGGAAGTCGGGAGGCAGTGAGAGGGAGGTGATAGTTTGTGGAAGAGCATGTTTGAAGAACTGAGAGAGATTAAGGATAGAGCGAGCGGGAGAATGACTGGGACACCCTGTCCCCAGGCACGTTGCCAAGTACTCTACACGTGTGAGGGGTTACTTCTTTTTTTTTTTCCTCTGAAGAAGAAACAGGCTTGCCAAGGTTGCATTCTCTAGGGGGTTTCCCACGGAGCTGAATTATGGGTCTGGTCTGTGGTAACTACACCATTCGTACCAATATGACAAGGTGGTGTTGTCTTTGTAACACTGAGGCAGATCATAAACAAGGCTAGGGACAGAAGCCACATACCCAGACCACACAGGCCCTGGGAAGCAGGAAAGATGGAACCCAGGTCTGCCTGGCCCTGGTTGCTGCCCGGTGCTTGGGCAGTGGGCATGGAGGGACTGTGGGCACCACAGCACACCTGAGAGCCGGGCAGAGGTGTGCTTGGCTGGCAGACTGACTGCAGGTTTTGAGCTCATCTGGGCAGTCTTCGCATGGGGCCTTTTCTGGGTTAGGGATCTGCAAGGCTCTTGTAGTGATCTGCAGCCCTGCAAACCCCTTCCTCTCCGAGCGCTCTCTCCTGCTCTCCCAGCGGCTGCGTCATGCCTCTCTTCTTCCTGGTCACTTCCATTTCTGCCTTGTCAGCCTTCCTGGGGACAGTTCTCACCATGGGACTTGGGTGAGGAGGTCTGTCTCAGTGACGTCCATCCCTGTGGCCCTGGTCACATTCCTCAGGGTGGCCGCAGGCCAGTTCCTGGGAAGTGCGTCACTCCTGCGCCTGAAATGTGTGTAGGGCTGATGGGACACCTGTCTCAAAGCAGAGTGATTTATGGCGAGAAAGGAGCTCACTGATGGTTAACCCTCCCTTGCCTGAGACCAGCGGGGAGACTGCGGAAGGAGCAGCTGCCTTTGGAAGCTCAAGTCTTGAGTCAGGAGGAAGATGAGTGGCAGCTGGTGCCCAGGGCCAAAGGTCCCTGCCGCAGAGCTGGGTTTGGCTATAGTGAGCAGCTGCCTACCCCTGGAGCAGCTAGAGTGGGTTTTCCCTTCGAGTGGCAGCATGGGCCGCTTGGATTAGAGCTGTCCCTGCCTAGCGAGTGACAGGAAGCCTGGCCGGGGGGTCTCAGCCAGACAGTAGCCTACCCGTCTCTGTGTCAGTTGGAGCTTTTCAATGGCCAGCTCGAGTTTCCTTGTCCTCTTGGCTCTTCGCTGAGGTGCCCTGATTTCCAGCAAGAGCTCCCGGGTAGGCACCGTGCTTTCTGAAGCTGACACGTGTGGGTTTGTCACCACGGAGCGGTGGTTAGGGGAAGGCAGGGCGTGGGCTTTGTACCGTCTGCAGCCATGGAGCTCCTTGTGCGTTTGCGTTAGCTGCTTTCTATTTTTAATGAAATTGCAACATTGACATAGGTAGCTCCCTTCTTCTTCCCCTATCTTTGAGCCGCCGGTGGCCCTGGAAAGAGCGGCGGGGTGGATGATTCTTCAGTTGAAGACAGACTGTGGACCTGTTTCTGCTGCCAGGTTTGTCGATGCAGGTGGGCCTTGCTGTGTGGTCAGGTGACCAAGTTTGGGCCCTGGCTGGATGCGATGTTCCCCTTGAGCGCTCTGGCGCGCCTTTCTGTTCCCTTTCCTGACCCAGGGGACCCCCCTGTTTTCCTCTTTCACTTCTCTCCTCCTGCCCTCCCCCATTGTCGCTTCATTATTGTCTGTTTGCCCTGCTGTGGAAAGTGACTCTTAGGAGCCAAGGACCTTATTCACACTGAGAAACAGGTGACGCGATGGGGAGGTGGACCGTTCCTCCGGACTTGCAGGTAGTTCTGATGTAAAAGTGTTCAAAGCTAGGTGCTCTGCCTCTGGCCCAGCAGGACTCCTCTTCCCGGCTCAGCACCGGTCACAGGCCAGAGCTTCTTAAGAGACGAAGCCTCGCAGACCAAGCAGGAAGCGCTCACAAGTCCTGCCCTAGGCAGTTTTCACCTTGTCTTTTCTTTCTGGCTGGCTGGTCTGTTTGTTCTCTGTCTGTCTGTCTGTCTGTCTCTCTCTCTCTCTCTCACCTTATCTCAAAATTTTAAAAAAGTCTTCTCTAACGTGGGTTCCTGGCTGTTCTTCCTCTCACCTCCCCAGATACTTCCTGGTTTCGCTCTTTCTGGACGTCTCCCCTTGATGATTCTTGATTACCTTTATTTGTTATGTATTCCGTTTAAGACTTTTTGGGCCCTGGGGTGCTTGTGCTGTAATAGAGGACAGAGTACCTCTGCTTCAGTTCAGGCAGTGATGAGCAGTTTAGAAAAGCTCTGTTTGAGGTGGCTCAAGTGGATATAAGAAAAAGATACTGTATTGTAGCTGGGTGTGGTGAGACATGTCTGTACTCTCAGCACTTGGGAGGCTAAGGCAGGAGGATCACTGTGAGTTCTAGGCCAACTTGAACTACAAAGTGATTTCAAGGCCAGCCTGGACTACATGATGAGATCCTGTCTCAAAAAAAAAAAAAAGTGGGTCATGATGGTGCATGCCTGTAATCCCAACACTCAGGAGGCTGAGGCAGGAGCATCGCTGTGAGTTTAAGCCCAGCCTGAGCTACAAAGTGAGTTAAAGGCCAGTTGGAACTATATAATGAAACCCTGTCTCAAAATATATATATACATATTGTTTTGTTCACTAATTATCAGCTCAGAGTGTATTCCCCAGTCCTTTGAAAAGCATTGTATCTAGAGAAGGTTCTATAATATTTAAATTTTTTTGCTTTTGTTTGTGAGCAAAAAGCAGTGGCACAGTTTATTTGAAAAAGTAAAAGTGAAGAATTGGAGAGAAACTGGCTCTGCTGAGCAAGCTTGGGCTCAGTAAAAGAGGAAAATGCAAGATAAAAGTACACCCTGGAGGAAGCGAGTGGGCAGTTGTGAACAAAGGCATGATAACCAGGGTTTTCTTTGTTGTTTTTTTAGACCGGGTCTCTATAGTATAATTCAAACTGATTCTTTTCTTTTCTTTTCTTTTCTTTTCTTTTCTTTTCTTTTCTTTTCTTTTCTTTTCTTTTCGTCTTTTTGAGACAGGGTCTCACTCTGCAGTTTACATTGGCCTTAAGCTCACTTTGTAACCCAGGCTGCTCTTATATTCATAAAGATCCTCCTGCTTCAGCCTCCCAAGTTCTGGGAGTACAGGCATGCGCCACCACACCCAACCCTTATTTCTCAAAATGGTAGTGTCAAGATGTGAGATTCTTCCATCCTTTGAATTCAGCTCTCTTGACCTCAAACCTAGATCAGCTAAGAAAATATTTTCTCTATAAAAAGTCTGAGAGGTCTCTTTTCATACTTAGGTCTAATAGGTTCTTTGAGAAAAGTTGTTGGAAGGAAATGATGGGATCTGAGGCACTGCATTAATTTATGTAGGCTCTTTCCCTGTGCATGAATAACAAACTCACTGAGAGAGAAATTAGGGAAACATCACCTTTCACAATACTATTAAAAAAAATGAAATACCTAGGAGTCAATCTAACAAAGAAAGTAAAAGACCTCTACATTGAAAACTACAGTACTCTGAAAAAGGAGATCAAAGAGGATATCAGAAAATTGAAAGATATCCCTTGCTAATATAGTGAAAATGGCCATACCTCACTGTTATATAAATTGTTATGCAAATTTAATGCAATTCCAATTAAAATTCGAACAGCATGTCTCACAGAATTAGAGTAAATCCTAAAATTCATTCAGAACCAAAGAAACCAAAAATAACAAAGACAAGGCATGGAGCATCACAGTCTCTGACTTAAAATTATACTACAAAGCTACTGTGATAAAACAGCATGGCAAAGAAACACACACAGAAACAGCCCTGAGGATCGATGGAACAGATCAGAAGATGCAGAAACAACTCCAGACATACCCAACCACCTTATCTTTGACAAAGGTGCCAAACACATTTACTGGAAGAAAGATAGCTTCTTTAATAAATGGTGCTGGGAAAACTAGCTCTCCACATGCCAAAGATTAAAATTAGACCCATATCTTTCACCATACACTAAACTAAAATCAAAATGGATCACAGATCTAAATATTAAAACAGAAACATTAAATCTGCTGGAAGATAGAATAGGTAGAACTCTTGAAGACATTGGTGTAGGCAAAGACTTTATGAACAAAACCCCCACCACACTGGAACTATCCTAAAGAATCAACAAGTGGGATGTGATCTTATTAAAAAGCTCTTATTGCACAGCGAAAGAAACCACCAACAGAGTGAAGAGACAACCCACACTGTGGGAAAAAATTTTCTAGCTGTTCCTCAAAATATCAGACCCCCCCAAATTTAAAGACCCAGGCCAAACATGGGCATCTGAGATGCGTGTACTCTTCTCAGATGAAGAAGTACAAACAGCAAATAAATAGATGAAAAAAGTTCAGCCTCACTGAGAAATGCAAATTAAAACAATACTGAGATTCCATCTCACCCCAGAAAGAATGGCTATTATGAAGAAATCAACCAATAACCAATGCTGGTAGGAATGTAGGAGAAAGGAACACTTCTCCACCATTGGTGGGAATGTAGACTTGTGCACCCACTGTGAAAATCAGTGTGGAGATTCCTCAAAAAATTAGAACTAGAGGTTCCATTTGACCCTCTTCTTGGTATCTTCCTGAAAGAATTAAAAGCACCATAACACAGGGATCATGCACACCCATGTTTATAGAGGCATAATCTGTAATAGCTAAATCTTGGAAACAGCCCCACTTGCCATCAACTGGTGAATGGGTAAAGAAGATACAGGGTTTTTTATACAGCAGAGTACTACTTTGCCATAAAGGATAAGCTCAAAACATTTCTAGGTAAATGGATGCACTTTGGGACCATACTCTTTAAGTGAAATAAATTGAATGCACATATGCAAATACTGCACCGTCTCTGGTGTGAGAAACCGAAAGTTTAAATAACCAAAATGTATAATAGGTGTTGTGAAATAGGAAGAAAATGTTCAAATGGGGACAGGGGAACCACAAGAGGGGGGAGGGAAAAAGTAACAAAAAATGAGAAAAGATGGAAAAAATGGAAACAAAGCTTTCATAAGTGGGGGAGGGAGAAGGGGTTGAAGGGAGGGGAGGGGGATGGGAAAAAAAGAATCAAGATATATCATGTACAGATACAAATTCCCTATGTTGAATGTGATCATTATATATATCTAAAATGTACCAAGAAAAACTGATTGGAAAAAAATAAAGCAACTTGGTGTCAAAAAAAATTTTGTAGGCTCCTTTCCTGTCTCTCCCCACCCCAATACCCAAAGCCATAGAAAGTTATACAGATGAAGTTCTGCAGCCTGAAATTCTGAAATTTACATTGCCCTGTGCACGAAATCATGGTCTTACATCAACTAGGATATCAGTTAAAACTTGCATTTGGCTGTAAGCAACAAATGCCTGAAAGCAGTGGCCTAGGTGGACATGGTGGTGCGCACCTATAATCAAGGCTACTTGGGAAGCTGAGGCAGGGGGATCAAAACTTCAAGGCCAGGAGCATATGTTCAAGCCCAAGTTGGGCAACTTAGCAAGACCCTGTCTGAAAAGATAATAATAAAAGGGCCAAGGGTGTAACTCAGTAGTGGAGCGCATGGCTAGTGTGTGCAGGCCCTGAGAAAGAGTGCAGTACTTGGAAGTTTCAGGAGACACACTGCTTCCATTTCATTGCTTAGGGCCCGGTCTCATAGTCATGGGTAGAAGGCCTGTTTGGCCTGGAGTCTCCTGGCTTGCTAAGAAGGATTGTTTCTGAGGAGGAAGGGACAGTGCATGTTGAGAGGCAACTAAGAGACTGCCACATCTGTACTGGGGCTCACCAATCTTCTAGAAAGTGTGGGTCAGGAAGATACGCATATGTGACACTCAGAGTGGACCTAGGGCTCCCGTGTGCAGGGCAAGACCATACTGCCTGTATCAGCCTGCTGTCTAGCTTCCACCAATGTACAGAAAACTTGCTTTCCTGTGCGGTGCTGCAGTTACTTGTGCGGAGATGCTAGCTTCCTACAAAGGTATAATTGTATCTGTGCGTGTTTGGTGAAGTCCAGAACCCAGATTTTCTTTCAAAACTACTAGTTACTCCTTTCCCATTGGGCACACCGTCGATGCCAGGCCTTGTGCTTACCCGGACCCTTGGAACAGCCTTTTCACTGTCTTTTTGCCGCCCCCCACTCCCCTGCTGTCTTCCAGCCAGGATTTCCTGTCAAAGTCAGTCCTGCTCAAAACTAGTGCACGAGATAGTTCATTTTTTGTGTCAGCTTGGCTGGGCCATGGTGCCCA
Source organism: Dinomys branickii (assembly GCA_004027595.1). Classification (NCBI taxonomy): domain Eukaryota; kingdom Metazoa; phylum Chordata; class Mammalia; order Rodentia; family Dinomyidae; genus Dinomys; species Dinomys branickii. Next base: position 41,940 of record PVLD010006003.1, on the reverse strand, counting down.
TGTACATGGCCAAATGTTACTTAGGTGTTTCCCCAAGGGTGTTTTGGTGAGGATGTCTTTGGGTGGCACTGATGTTTAGGTTGGTGGACTCTCTGTAAGGCAGCTTGTCCTGTGGGGAGGGGTGTGCAATGCAGTTGATGCTGAGGAGAGCAAGGGGGACTTCAGTGGAGCAAGAGAAAATTCTGCAACGGTGCCTCAGACTTTAACTGCAGCGTTGGCTCTTTCCTGGGTGTACCCACTCTGCAGATTTAGAACTTGCCAGGTTTTTTTTTTTTTTCAACATCAGGCAGGTAATGTGGTGATATTGTATAGCTTGAAGATGTGGTCATCAGGTTCGTGAAGCACAGGATCTGGACATGCCACCTCTCATGATCACACCATCAATTCCTTAAAATCAGCCTCACCGTGTACATACATGTCCTGCTGGGCTGTTCTCCTGGAGAGCTGAGGCCGAGACAGCACATTCTTCCGCCTGCAGTGCCGAGCCCAGCCCTGAGCACGGGGTGCGGGAGCTTTGCAGCTGGCCAGCTCTGTCCTCTCCGACTCTCCACTTCAGCATGTGCCCTCCCTCCTGCCTCTGTCACGGTTGCCAGGGACTGCGGGCTTCACGCACAGTATCTGCATAATCATGGAAGATTTACTCTGATGTAAGATTCACATCTGACTCATTACTCAGAGGAATTGTCGAAGGTTTCCCTTCACTGTATATTCTGTTCCCCTTCCCTGCAGTGTTTTCCTCCCAGGTTGACTCGCTCCGTGATGGTAGTTGTCAGCCGCAGGTTACTTAGCTGTAAATTAACATGAAGTGAAACTGTACATTTGGTTCTTCAGTCTCACTAGTCAAATGTACCTGGTGGCTGCTTTTTTGGGACAGTACAGAGAGAACTTTCCATCATTGCAGAAAGTCCTAAGGAAAACACGCTGCCTTATTCAAAGGGAGGCACGGGTCAATGTCACTTCCTGCAGTCCCTCCCTCCCTAAGCTTTCCTTCAGCTCTGCTGCTTTGTGAACTTGGTGAAAGTTAATAGGACTCTGCAAATGGACATATAATACACATGGATGCATAAATTGTAAACATAGCTTCAAGGTGTTCGTCGGCCCCCTTTGGAGGTTGTGCATGTCCGGAGGGTTAATGCCCATGAGCAAATGCTTGTGTACCGGTGCTTCCGTATATGCTCACTGTGTGCCTGTCCTAAGGTCTTCGTGTGTATGAACTTCCTCAGACCAGCTCCATGAGGTAGGCTGTATTCCTTGCATTTTACAGATGAGGAAACTGAGGCCTAGAGAACCCAGTAAAGTGTACAGGGTCATGCAACTGCCTAGTGGTCTGGCCACGACTTGCCTGAGGCATCTTGTGGCCAGCTCTGTGTCCCTAATTTCTGATCTATGAGTAAAGAATGCTTCCCTGGGGTGTGAACACCTTCTGGGTGCAAATTCCATTCTGTCCTTGCTGCCTGGTGTGAGAGAAGGTGGAATCAATACTGGCTCTCAAGAAAAGGCTGGAATTGAGAGAAGTACAAAGTCCTAAGGACTCAGCCTGGAGACTTTGGGATTCCTCCCTGTGGCTCTTACACGTTCATCCTTTCGTTCCCCTGGCTCTGATTTGGTCCTCCTTTAGAGGAAGAAAGGTGCCCAGTTCCTGGGACCTGCTGGGCTTAATGGTGCCTGATGGGACGGAGAGAATCTTCCAGGAGCCTGGTTGCTCATGAGAGCCCCTGCCACACCAGTTTGTGCTCACTTTGCTTTCCCTGGAGGGGACCCAGCTGCTACCCGGCCCTATCGCAAAGCTGTTCTGTCTTGTCCCCAGATCCCAGGTGGCTAACACAGTGTGGACCTCCGTGGCCAGAGTGGATGCATATGCCAGGGCCCTGCCACTCTTTCTGATAGTCCCCTCTGGCCAGCATGGGCCACAGTAACAGATCGCCCAGCGTTTTTGTGTGACACACTAGCCAAGGAAATGTGCTGCGCCATCTCTTCATTTTCATCTGTGTCCCTTCACCTTGAAGTTTTTGGAGATTTTGTAGGTGGTCCAGGTTGAGCCTGGCTAATCTGAAATGTGGGTTTGGCTTTTTTTTTTTTTTTAAGCATCATGTTGTCACTCAAAAAGTTTTGAATTTCAGAGCATTTTGGATCTGTGAATTTTAGATCAGGGATGCTTAAGCAGTGAAGTCGTTATGTAAATATGTCCAAATTCAAAAACACCCAGATCAGAAGCTCTTCTAGTTCTAAGTACTTCAGAGAAGGGTACTCAACCTGTGATTAAAATTCAGCCAAGTTATGCTGATCCAGAAGCAGAAGCTAGGTGGAAGGTGGGGGCAGGCACTTTGGTGTTTGGTTGTTCCTTAGTGCTTAAGTGTACAAGACAACAAATGGTGACATGACCCTGGAAGAGTTGGAGAAGGTAGGGTAGGGGAGCCAGTGTTGCTCGCTGAAGAAGGAGTTGGACTGGCGCATGACTAAAATAATTTGCCACGATTGAAATAATGTTCCTAATATTATAGTTTTCTGTTGTTCAGTTGTTCGGTTGTTCGGTTGGTTGGTTGGTTGGTTGATTGAGACAGGGTTTTCCTATGTAGTTCTGGCTGGTCTTGAACTCACTGTACAGCCAAGGCTGGCTCCAAACTCATGACAATCTTCCTGTCTCAGCCTCCAAAGTGCTGGGATTACAGGCATACATCAACACACATTACAGTTTTCAATGCATTTTTTCACATACACCATCTCACAATGTGGTGAGTTACTAAAATAAATACAGAAACTTGGTCCTGTGAGCTCAGAGAGGGGAGATTTTCCCTCAGGCCTCAGTTTGGAAGAGAGTGAGGTAGCAGAGTGGAGGGGAATTAGCTGTATTTTTTTCCCACATACTAGGGATTGAACCCAGAGGGTGCTTAGCTACATCCCCAGCTAAGCATTATTAATACTTACTTATTCACTTACTTATTTTGAGACAGTCTTGCTAAGTTGCCCAGGCTTACTCAGAACCTGTAATCTTCCTGCCTCAGCCTTCGAAACCGCTGGGATTCCAGGTGGGTGCTCACTGGCTAGATCTTAAGAGAGAGGTATTTGTATGCCATGACTCAGTGCACACATTTGGGGATTGTTGAGGTGAGTCTGTGCATCTGTGTTAATGGACTTGCCACACATAAATGCATCCAGAGAGACATTTATCTAATTGGGGAGTTACAAGAGGAAAAAAAGATCACAAATGCCTTAAAATGATCAACCGCATGGGACTGGTTTGTAGCACATTTGTCCTATAGCTGGGTACTTTAATTAAACAAACATTCTTACACATTCACACTGTGCTGCCTCTGTGCTCTGTATGGGAAGTAAAACCCCAGCAACACGGTTCTGCTCGAGTGAGCCTCCCTGGTCAGGAGGTCAGGTTGAAAAAGAACTGGGTACTAGATAATATTCAAGAGCTATTATTAACTTAAGAATTGGGTATGGTAGTGTATACATTCTGGGAGGCTGAGGCAGGAGGATCACAAATTCCAGCCCAGCCTGGGCAACTTAGCAAGACCCTGTATCAAAATTAAAGAATAAAAAGAGGCTAGAGGTGTCGCTCAGGAGAAGCTGCGACAGAGATGTGGTAGGAATTCCACCTGCTGCAGGGAGGAGAGAGCTACGACCCTGGACTTTTTTGCTGTAGCACCTTAGCCTTGAGCATTCTGGTCTAGGGCACCAACCAGGGGTGTCTCCTTATCTAGCATGTGTTGGGGCCCCAGGGTGGAGTCATCTGGTTTCCTCTTTTCCTCATCTCCCCTCACACCCTCAGCCAAGGGGAGAAGGCTCTGAGCCTCCGGGTTGCAGAGCGAGCTGGCAGTCACAGAGGTCCCTGTGTGTATAATGGATGCATCCGGTGCCCGCAAACAGCAGCCCTTCAGAGGGAAGCCAAAGAGCCTCCAGTTGTTCGAGGTGCTGGCCGGCAGGAGGTGGTTGCTGGTCAGTGTGTAGAAGTCCTCCAGTCTTGAGGCTCCCTGTGGACCCCAGCTGGGCAGCACAGGGGCCACCCACAGTTACTCCCTCTGTCTTACCTTTGGATGTTGCCTGTAACAGGAGTGAGAAATGTTAAGGACTTTGGAGCTGTTTATTTTAGTTTTGTTGGGAAGCAGTCCCCAATTGGAGGCGAGCAGGGCACAGTGGTAGCCCATGGGAAGTGTGACACATGGTGTGTGTCTGGCCAGGTGGGTAGAGGGTAAGGGCGGATGGTCCGCTGGCCTTTTGTCACTGCTGCTTTTCTCTGAGTCCTCTCTGTGACGTGCTTGGTGACTGCTTGTCTTACAACCTTGGATCTGTTTCTCAGCAGCCTGAGTACAACTTGAGGGAGTGTGGGATCATCATGCTTTGGACCTGGTGGTGGCTGATGAACCAGACTGTTAGTCTTCTATGACAGCAGGGCCTGCTTGTGGCCTACCCCAGCAGAATGAAAACAGTACACAAGGGCTCTGCAGTGTTCCATCTAGACCCACCTGTATTTGGGCAGGGCAGGGACTTCAACGGAAGTACCTACGAGGATCTCTCGGAGGGACCTGGGCTCATCTGTGTGCTGGGCGTCGTGGGTGATGGAGTGTAATCCTCCTTCTGCTTTCTCAAGGCATTTGTTCTGCAAACTCCTGTGCTCAGCTGCTATCAGGTGGTGCAGGCTGCCTTTGAGTGAGTTGTTTGTCCAGTACTAGGAAATTAAAGCTCAGTGGGAATTCAAAAAAGAGAATCAGTGGTGAGTCGAGGATGCGGCTGTTTACTCTGAAGAAGAAGCTGAGGATCACGAGAGCTTTTAAGAATACGCAATGAAGAGCTGTAAAGAAGACTATGTGCTTACTCAGAGTTCAGCAGGTTGTAGTAGAACAAGCATGCACAGAAGATGAGACATTGCAAATGGGTTCCAGAGGATGAGTAGGAGTCCCTAGGTGGAGACGGGAGGAAGGACCTGTGTAAAGGGAAATAACTTGTGTAAGTGCAAGGAATGAGTGAGTGGTGGGACTCGATGGGTGGAGGGGAAGTGAGAGTCCGGGCTGTGGCCTGGTTTTGTTTGGGGTGTCCTTGTTAGAGGAACGACACCAGGCATATTAGAAGGATTACCTGGTATCTTAAATGCAATTTATGACTCAGTTTGTACCATATGGTGTTTATTTATTTATTTATTTTGGTAGCAGGAATCAAACTCACAACCTCGCACTTGCCAGGCAGGCGCTTCTGCCACTGAGTAGCCTTAAGGGAAGGGGAGGTTTAGCACTGAGCTACACCTCTAGCCCCTCTTTATTCTTTAATTTTGATACAGAGTCTTGCTAAGTTGCCCAGGCTGGGCTGGAATTTGTGATCCTCCTGCCTCAGCCTCCCAGAATGTATACACTACCATACCCAATTCTTAATAATAGCTCTTGAGTATTATCTGGTACCCAGTTCTTTTTCAATTGCCTCAGCTTTACAAGTGTCCTTTCGATTTCTTTAAACTTGTGCATTCTTTAAGAACTAACATCATAGTTCGTGATAAAATTTTACTGAGAGACACTAAATAATAAGATAGCTCGGTTACATGTGTAATGTGGCAGACACGAGCTTTCTTCCACACAATCACTGCAGCTATTTGCCTGTAGCATCTGACTGTTAACAGCTATCACTCTTTGATTTGATATGGGCCGGGGATATAGCTTAGTGGTATAAGCGCCTGCCTGGAAAGTGCAAGGTCCTGAGTTCGATAGCCAGTACCCCCCCAAATGAATTCAATGATTTGATAAGTGGTGAGAACCTCTTCGCATTTCCCTCAACTTACACTCTCATTTAACCCAGTGACAGCATTTTAAGTTTAAAGAAAGAACTGTATGATTCATAGCACAGTGATAGCTGACGAAGTACATCTAGAAGCAATTTTGGGTAAACATTTTATGGCAAAAAATGCAAACTTAAAATGAAGATAGCAAATGCAGAGCTGTTCGCTGGCCGGCCAGCCTGGTGAGTCGCTACTTGGACAACTGTCATGTGGACATGCTTTAGGGACCTCCCTCGTGAGCGCCTCCTGTAGTGATGTGCATCGTCAGTGCTACGACCAGGGCTTCCCGGGTGTTATTGAGCCCTCGGCATTCCAGTCTGAGAAGTGTAGTGACTGGTTCAAGGTTGTAGGCCCAGGACAATGGTTACTGTTGGTGTACGAATATGCCCTGCTCCAGTTCTCTGGACAGAGGCTGAGCTTTATAGTGCCCCATTGTCCAGGCAGATCAAGGCCAGCTCTGTGCAAGGCAGTGGAATGTGTCCTTGTTGGCATTCTGACATGGTAAGAGCTGGGAAGGGCCCTCCCTGAGCATCAGAAAGTCATGGCAGGGCTGTTTGTCTTAAGGCCTGTGGGCAGTGTGGGCGTTTCTGCTCACTGTCCCCAGGTAGGGAGCTGAGCCCACAGAAGCTGAACCAGGGTGAAGGGAACAGCTGGCACCTAGCTCCTCCACCAGAGAAGGGGAACAGCTAAAGGTCGGAGCTTTGCAAGGGCGTCTGATGCCTCCAGGCCCTTGGTTTCCTGGCTGGAGCTGGGGCTGGAGCTGGGGCAAGGAGGACACTGTCCTAGTTCCACATCACAGCTCCTTATCCACTGCCTCTCTGCCTCCTTCTCTGGCAAGAGCAGCAGCTACTCACTAGCCTCAGGGACTGTCTGGAGGCATAACTACAGAGGATGTGGACTCCGCCCAAGTGCGGTACTCCAGCTCTTCCCTGCCCTCTGGCATAAAGCAGTGTCTCCCCTTCTTCAAAGTGTGGGTGATAAGCAGGCCCTACTTCAGGGCTTAGGTCTGCATTGTGCGCCCCAGGGGCAGGGGCTTCCTGACTGTGTGTGTTCGTGCATATTTGCCTGCCTGTGTCCTTTAAACCCTGAGACTAGGAGACACTCAGTGCTTCGTGTATCCTGGCAGTGACAGGATGGATGTGCGAAGAGGCAAACCCAGCACAGCAGAGGAGCTCTGACTTGGCACACACTTGAGGAATTTAGAGGTGGGAGCCGTAGCTCGCGCTTTGTGAGGCAGAGAGAGCACAAGGTGAGACCTGATGACTGGGTGTGTGGCTGCATGCAAGAGGGCAGGTGGGATAAATACCCACGCTGCTCCCTTTGAACAGGCCATTCTGCTTGTCAGGCCCTTGAGTTTTAGGGTATAAAATGAAACGGTTCTACAACATGTCTGTCTCCTTGAGTCTGAGGACCCCATGACCAGTTCTGCAGCTGAGGGTCTACGTTTGGTTAGGTTGCTTTTGGCTGGGTCTTAACCTTGCAGACTGCTGTCTGCTGGCTCAGGCCCTGCCACATGCCCTGGACTCTTGCCGCATGGCAGTTCCATAGCGGTTGGGTTGCTGCTCCAGGCTGACAGCGTGAGCTGGCGGGCAGGAGGAAGCCAAGGAAGAACGTGGGTGCAGCCTTCCGGCTAGGGTGGGTGTGAGGACACTCGGCATCTGCTGCGTCCCTGCAGCAACAGGAAGGATTTGATCTGGGATGTGTTGTTCACAGCGGCCCTGCCGTGTAAGGCTGGCAGGCCGTGCAAGCTGCTCGTCATTGCAAAGGGTCTGGAAGCAAGAGAAAGGGGCAGGTTCACCAGCCTCGATGCCCCAACTCAAACCGAGTTGCCCTCTGTGCTTTGGTGAGGCCTGCGGCTGGGCCCTCTCCTGCGTGAAACTTTTCGATGATTAGGGAGCTTCTCAAGGGGACAGAGGGTGCCACCCTATAGCAAAGGGACAGTGCTGCATGTGTGGGAGAGGTGGCCCTTTGGTGGTTCAGTGGGGTGTGCCTTGTCCAGAGCTGAGTCACTGACTCTTGTGTAGTGCTGAGGATGACCCTGGATGAACCTTCCCGCTGTCCCCAGCTGTAACCTCTGAGTCAGGCTCACCTCTGTCTGTCTGAGGCCGCGCGTGACTGTGGGAACAGAGATTACCCAGCCAGAACCTGGGTCCAAATTTTCAAATACGTACAGTTGAGAAAAATACAACAGATCCCCATAAGTTTATCATCCAGTTGCCATAGTTACCACACTCTAGCTGCTCCTATTTCCTCTTTATTACATCCCCCCTTCATTTACAGCTGCGTTTTGAAGCAAGTAATAGCTTTTTAATTTCAAATAGCTAACCTTTAACCTCAAAACAGAGTAAAACTGTTTGACCTTTGCTCTTCTAACCCCCTGTGGCCTTTTTAACACTGTGATGTTTTACAGCTGTGTGGCCCTGGGCTAGTACAGCTAGTGTGGCTCTTACAGCGGTCTAGTTCTCAAAGGATAAATGCACACCGTGGATTGTCTGTGTAGTTTATAATGCATATAGGGAGAGATAATCTACGTAATACTAAACTGGTATTAGCTCAGAGACGCTACTGATAATCTTTCAGACTAAGAAAAAGAGGTGGGTTTTTTTTTTTTTTTTTTTTTTTTTTTTTTGGTCTTTTTGAGACAGGGTCTCTATGCACTTTCAGGCTGGCCTTGAGCTCACTTTGTAGCCCAGGCTGGTCTCGAACTTGCAGTGATCCTCCTGCCTCAGCCTCCCGGGATTACAGGCGTGCACAGCCCTGCCTGGCTAGAAAATGTTTTAGAGCTATAAAAAACTGACCCAGAGCTGGGAGTATACCTCAGTGGCAGATTGTTCATCTAGCATTTTTGAGGCCCTGGGTTCAATCTCCAGCACTGCCAGAACAAAATGAAAAACTGGTCCAGGAAAATTGAGTTAGTGGCTGGGATATAGCTCAGTGGCACAGCATCTGCCTGGCAGGCACGAGGTCCTGAGTTCAATTCCTGCTACCTGCAAAAAAAAAAAAAAAAAAGAATGAATGAAAATCGAGTTAGATGCAAATAGTGAAAAAAAACCCTAACCCAAGTCAGTAAAGTTTGATATGGATAAAACTGTTCAGTAGATCAAATTTGTCATTTTGAAGTAGAAATGGGTTGGTTCTAATGAAAGTAAATTTGGCTAAATAAAAATGGGGGAGGAGCCCTGGATGTGAAAAATAATCAGGGAGCTGAGTGGGGGTTAGTGGATTCTCTCTAGAAACAGGTTTGGACAATGGCTTGTCTGTTGGGAATAGTTCTTTGTGAGTTCGGTGCACGGTGACTATGTTCACCTTGGGGAGTGGGTGCGTGTACAGACACATTCTCTGCTTTCCACCCCCTCCTCCCCATTTTTTCTTTTTGTCTTTTTGAGACCGGGTCTCGCTATGCAGTTCAGGCTGGCCTTGAGCTCATTTTGTAGCCCAGGCTGGTCTTCCTTCAACTCACAACTACCCTCTGGCCTCAGCCTCTAGAGTGCTGGGATTACAGGCCTGCGCCACTCCCTTCCTCCTCCTAATTCTGATTAAAATGTCTGTAGCCAAAATATCCCTGGGGCTGAAATAATGGTGTCAGAATGGAGCTTCCTGTCTCTGAAGAACTTTGATAAAGGAGGGGAGGGGAGGGAGAGGAGGAGCAGTTGTTGTCCTGTAAGAATCGAAAAGCTTGGCCTGCCTATCAGCAGCCCGCCCCTAGGATTTCCCAGAAAATAGGCCAAACACAGTTTAATAAAAGTGACAGTGGAACACCTTATCTCTTCCACTTGGATGCTGATCCTGTATCTCTCCCTCAGTGAGCCCAGCACGGGGATTGGGACCCTGTTTTCGGAGGTTTATGAGCTCCCTTAGGTAGGTCAGGAAGGAGTCTGAGACTGCCCTTCACAGGCCTCCTCCTCTGGGAGGAGGCTTCTTCCCACGTGTACCATTTGCCTTCTAAATAGGCAGGACAAAGTTGCATCACAAAAAGCTAAATTTACAGGACACAGCTGGCCTTGTCCTGGCCCTGTGACAGGAGTCCATTCCCCAGAAGCTCTGAGGGTGAGGAGGAGCCAGGGTCTCTCTCATCAGACTACTGCTCCCCGCTGGTGCTCATGCCCCCTGCCGAGCGCGGTCGTTTCTGAGGCCCTGGGGTTGTCCAGATGCCTTCTAGAGATGCTTTGTAGGTTCTTGTCCTGAAGAAAGAATTGGTCAAGACAAGTACATACAGAAAGTAGTGAAGCTTTATTTATTAAAGGAAGGAAGAGCACACTGTGCAGGGGGCGGGTGGACCCCTAGAAGAGAGAGCTCCCTGGGGCCAGAGTTCATCTTGTGTATCTCCCACTCCTCAGGCTGAGGTCAGATCAATGCTGTCCTGGCAGAAACCCTCTTGAGTTCGTGCAGGAAGCATTGAAGGTAGCACTCTGGGATTCAAGTGTGAAAGCATTAAGTGGGGTTGTGATGAGACAGTTTGCGTGCCCCATACTTTGCGTGGCCCCTGGTCTCCTGTCACTGGAGCCCAAGCTGTCCCGTACAGTGTTGGGGCGCAGAGAAAGCTCACCTCAGTGAGGCAGTGACCCTTTCGGGGTCAGCTCCCCGGCCTTCCCGGCCGGCCCCAGGCTGGCTGAGCTTGGCTGTTAGAGCAGTGGGTCCACTCCTCCTCCTCTTCTTCCCGCCTGCTCCCTGCCCACCCTGATCCACATAGCAGTGGCCAGTGTGGCCTTGAAGTAGGGACAAGCTCAGCTGGACGACTGCTGTCCTGTCAGAGCTTTGCAGCCCCAGCATGTGGTACTTGATAGAAATTCAGAGTGAAGCCCCTGGGTCAGGATTTGAATCTCAACTCCATCCTTGATAGCACTATGATCTTGAGCAACTTAGTTAACTATTATGAGTCTTGAGCCCTGTTGTAAAGCAGGGATGAGAATTAAGTGCCCTTTTAGGCCTATTTTGAGTTTCTTGTTTGGTTTTTATGAGCCAGGGTCAGGCTGATCTTGAACCCACTAAGCCCAGGCTGCCCCTTGAACTCCTGGCAGTCCTCCTGCCTCAGCTTCCCCAGTGCTGGGATACACCACCACACCCAGCTATATTTTGAGATTTAAATGAAGCACTATATTTGGAATGCCTTAAATACATCACCTGACACAGAATTAATGTTCAAATAATAACTGCTTTGGTTATTTTCTTTTTCTAACTGGCGGTATCCAGACTTCCAAGTTTGTCAGTAGTCAGACTGGATTAGCCTGGGCTCCCGTGAGACTTGCCAGGGCATAGCTGTGGGCAGCCTTCCCCTTTCCAGCATCCGGAGCTGAGCAGTGATGTGTGAGACCTGAGTGGGCCTTTAGGGTAGGAGGGGAGGCACAGGTGGGAGGCAGCAGTGTCAGGCAGAGTTTGCCTTTCCATCTGGCCTTTGGCCTCTGGGCCGCTCTTGCTGCGTCGCATCGACAAGGACAGTGCCAGCTGTCCGGTGACAGTGTCGGTGTCGGCTGGCAGACACTGCACAGCAGAACTGACTGCCTCGGGCCAGGGGCCAGGGCTCGGGCAGATCGCTGAGTAGCTATGTGACATTAGCCAGTCACCTCCCTAATCAGGACCCTCCTAGGAAAAATGAGGGGCTTGAACCCAGCAGTCTGTTAGCTTCCTTCCATCTGGAACCTTTGCTGTACCCGGTACAGTGTCCAGCACTCTTGCTCTGGAGAGCGTTTATGGGCTAGCGTGAGTGCAGGGTCATAGAGGCCAGACCTCCTCCTCCTAGAGTCTCCGCAGTAATGACCTCTGCCCTGCCTGTGGATGACACTTGGTGAACACCCACTCATTTCTCGCTCCTCCCGCCCTTCTCCTCCCCCTCCTCCTTCCTCTCCCTTCCCCCTCTCCCTTTCTTTGTCTTTTTCCCTCTCTCTCTCCCTCCTTCTCTTTTCTTTTTTTCCTTCTTTCACTGCATCAGGAATTGAAGCCAGGGCCTTTACACCACGGTATTCCCCCAGCCCACTTTTGTATTTTTATCTGGCTAGGCGCAAACTTCGATCCTCCTGCCTCAGTCTCCCAGAGTGCCGCAATCACAGGGATGCTGGGCCAACTCAAGCATTTCTGTGTGCTGCCAGCCACACCTGACTGGACCCAACTGCTATGAAGGGCACTCCTCGGATCCTTTCGGGGGCAGTCTCTAGAACTCCTCTCTGTGGAGCTATTTCCAGGGAAACTCCTAGTGTCCATGTGCATGGGGATATTTAAATTCTTCCTGTGTTGTACCCCAGCTCAGATCACGTCCTGCTGACATTTCCTCTCTTGAGTGCTGTATGCAAGCTCACCCCTGCATGGGCTCCCTGGGCCTCTTGGGGAGTGGACCAGCGTGTGACTTGGGCACCCCTTAGAGCCTGGGGCCCAGAGCTCTTGCCCCGAGTTCCAGGGCCTGGAACTTCGTGAAGGTTTGCGGTTAAGCTCAGTGTATTTCTAGGCATCATCCTCCATACAGAGCGAGCACTGGGCAGCCAGTGTGCTCTGGGTGCCTCTCTGTGTGTGACGGAACCTGGTGCCCGCCACCCTCCTTCTGTGAGCAGTGCCCCGGAAGAGACCTCTGCAGCGTACTCTGTCCCTGCTCCCGACCCTCAGGCACTTCATACCTCCGTCTCTGTCTGAGTGGCCGCTTCAGGCTTCATGTTGGAGCTCCTAGCATCTTGGAGCCCCTCCCTTCCAGAACCCAGCCTCTGGCAGAAGCTCACTAAGTGCTGAATGGACTCCTCCCTGCTAACTCCCTCCTGTCATGAGCTTCAGCCTGCTCTTTCCTCATGGGTATAGTTTTAGAGTTTTAGAAAATGTCGTCGTCTTCTTTTTTTTTTTTTTTTTTCTGTCTTTTTGAGACAGGGTCTCACTATGCAGTTCAAGCTGGCTTTGAGCTCACTTTATAGCCCAGGCCAGCCTCAAACTCATAGCCATCTTCCTGCCTCAGCTTCTCAAGTGCTAGAATTACAGGCATGCACCACCAGGCCTGGCGAGTTTCAGAAAATGTGATCTCTAACACGCACCTCAAAACTTCCCGAGTCAATCCCATTACCCTGTTCTGAAGCTGCTTCTGTGTGTTTGATTCTCAGTTAGAGCAACGACCCCCTTCTTGGGTGCAGTTGTCCTTGTGCACACAGCCTGCTGAGAGCAAATCCCCTGGATCGTGTGGCTTGGGTTGGGACGCTGTTTCTCATAGCTGTGGTGTCTCCTGGCAGCTCGGGGTGGTGCGGGTTCTCGTGGGGCTGGCAGATAGCTGCCTTTGCTCCTGCGAGTGTCACCCAGCCTCTTTGGTACCAGTGAGCAGAGGAGAGAGAGACCTCTCTTGCTCTTATGAGGACATTCCTGAAAACCTCACCAAACCCTGCTCGCCTCCCAAAGGTCCTGCCTCCAAGTGCAGTCACACTGAGCGCTGGGCTTCAGCATATAACTTTCTTGGGTGACACAAACACTTAGGGATAGGAGCCTCTTGGGAACCTCTCCCTCCCCATGACCATTTCTGCTCATCAGCTGTAGCTTAGTAACGGTGCCCATGGCTGAACCCTGACATTTAAAGGCTCTGTGCCCAGGGCAAGTGGAGAGGAAGGACAGTGGGTATGGGACACATGCCTAGTGCTGACCCGAAGGCTCAGAGGACTGAGTGGGGGATGGCGGAGATGCAAGGCTGGGTTCTCTCCGTCACGTGGAGACTCGCCCCTCCCATAAGTTGGACCTTGGCATGTGATATGACCAGGCAAGCCTGCTGCTGCGCCATGGCACAGGACGGAAGGAATCCTGTGAAATGTCACACGCTGGCCAGGAGCTGGGCAGAGAGCGTGCTGGGAAAGGCCACTGACAGCAGGCCTCCTCCTCCCTTTCTGTGGAGTTTCCTCAGCCTGTGGCTTTCTGAAAACTTCCTCTAAGTCATGTGAGGCTCTCTCTGGGGGAAGGGCAGTGTCCCCTGTGGTTCCTCTTTCTTTCTGAGGCCTAGGGGCTGTCCCATGGGTGCCCCACAGGGCTTGGGATCTGGCTGACAGACAGGAGGGGGTTAAGTCCTCAGTGGGTCTGCACAACTATGTACGTGGTGAAGTCAAGGTGAGCCTGTGCAGTGGAGGGTGGCCTTCATGTCTCATTGTTGATTTCTGATGCAGTCACACAGTTGCAGGTCATTTGGCCCACTCCCGAGGGGCCTGCTGTCAAAAGTAAAAGGAAACAGATGACATTAATGTTACTCTTTTATTTAGCCTAGTATACCATATTAGTTCACTGTGCAGTCAACATGAAAGTTTTTTTTTTCATCTTTTTGAGACAGAGTCTTGCTATGAAACTCAGGCTGACTTTGAGCTCACTTTGTAGCCCAGGCCGGCCTCAAACTCATAGCCATCCTCCTGCCTCAGCCTTCCGAGTGCTGGGATTACAGATGTGCACCACCATGCCTGGCCAACATAAAAACCACTAATGAAGCCACCTATTATAAGCACTTGCCCATAATGCCAGCACTCCAGGAGGCCTAAACAGGAAAGTTGCAGGTTTAAGCCCAGTCTGAGCAATTTGACAAGACCGTGTTTTAAGAAACATGAAAAGAATTTAGGATTTAGCTCACTGCAAAGGACCTGGGTTCAGTGTCTCCTGTGAAAGACAGGAAGAAGGAAGTAGAATGGAATATTTAGCATCCTTTTTTGTACTGAGTCCTTAAAATGAGGAGTGTTTTGCGCAGTTTGGGTTAATCCCACTTCAAATGCTCAGGAGCCACGTGTGGCTGTGGCAGCCCTACTTTATTCCCACTTGCCCCGCTGCCCTGAGAAGTGGGAGCTGAGCTCTTAAAGGCAGGCCCCGTGTGGCAGGGCCCATGCCGGCCGACCTTCTCACTGCTGAATCTGGTCAGGCTCTGCCTCTGGCTGCTGTGGGATCCTGGGAAGCAGGTGTGCTCTCAGCCCCAACACCCCAGCCAGAGGAGAGGGTGACGCTCTTGGGCTGTGATTGCCAGGCCCTTTCTGGTTCTGACTGGTCAGGAATTGTACCTTGACTCTGGGCAAGGAAGGTGCTGGGGACTTCTGTGTCCCCACCATGGTCTCACTGGAGAGCCAGGGCTTCTGAGAAAGGCTGCTTCTGTAGCTGGTTGTACCTGTGGCCATCTCGGAACATGGCTGAAGGCTGCAGTATTTACCTACGCTGTCAGGTCCTGGACTGTGAAAAACTTCTGCTCACCAGCATGGTGCTGCCCACCCCCTCCCCCAGCACCTGGTACCCCACCCTGCAGGAAAGTACGTGTGGGCAGCAGCCTGTTCCAGGGTGGAGAGGCAGACAGACCATGTCTCCGGCCTCGGGGTGCGCATCTTTCGGAGGTGTGACGCCGGAGAATCATTGCCTGGGTCTCACAGGGTTCTTTGTCGCACAGGCTCAGCTGGAAGCTCAGAAAGCCACGCAGGACTTCCAGAGGGCCACAGAGGTGCTCCGCGCCGCCAAGGAGACCATCTCCCTGGCAGAGCAGAGGTTGCTGGAGGATGACAAGCGGCAGTTCGACTCAGCCTGGCAGGAGATGCTGAACCACGCCACGCAGAGGGTAGGAGGCGAAGCCGCGCACACCCACAGGGGCATCGGTCTGTGTGCTTGTGTGCGCAGTGGCTCCAAGCATGGGGGCTGGGGAAAGACCGCAGCACCACTCTCTAAGTCAAGGTTGTCTCCGTGTGGTCTCTTGGCCGGGCCAGCATTAAGCGTATTTGAGTCCTAGCCACTCACTGACCAGGGAGCTGCTCCATCCTGGTACTGCTTGAGACCTTGACAGTAGATTTGGGCTCCTGAGAGGCACTGGGCTGTTCTCCAGGGTCTGTCTGACATGGGACTCCCAGGAGAAGCCTGCCTGACAGTCTCAGCCATGCTGGATCTGTACATGGGGTAGTGTGCTGCTGGGGAGTGGGGGCCACGGAATAGTACAGCAGGACCAAGTGGGTGCTCAGGCCTGGCCTTCAGGATGAGGCTGGGATTCAGGGAGGCAGTGTGGAGTGGCTTGGGGTGGTCTTTACCGAGTATTTGACTTCCTGAATTCTGTGCTGTTACTTCTCTCAGCTGGCGTCCAGGACCTCTCTCGTCACATTGCTCAGACTCAGAAGTGATAACGATCTTAGTTTGGCCTGTTAATAACAAAACATAACAAAATACCATAAACGGAGTGGCTTATACACAACAGAATTTTGTTTTGTTTTGTTTTGTTTTGAGACAGGGTCTCCCTATGCATTTCAGACTGGCCTTGAGCTTCACTTTGTAGCCCAGGCTGGCTTCGAACTCCCAATGATCTTCCTGCCTCAGTCATGCGCCACCACACCCAGCACAACAGAAATTTATTTCTCACAGTTCTAGGGGCTGGGAGGTTGAAGGTCGAGGCCCTAGCAGATGTGGTACCTGTGAGGACCTGTTTCCTAGTTCAGAGAAGGCTGGCTTTCTCTGTGTCCTCACCATGGAGGGGTGAATACACTCTTGGCTTCTGTCATGAGGACACTAGAGCCACCCTCAGGACCTAATCTCTTCCCCAAATCCCACCTCTTGTTCTTTGTTGGGGTTTTTTTTTGAGACAGTCTTGCTATATAGCCCAAATGAATTCTAGGCTGGCCTCAAATTCTAGATGACCCTTCTGCCTCAGCCTCCTGAATGCTGGGATTACAGGTGTGCACCACCACACCCAGCTCCTGAGGCCCTCCTCTTAATACCAGCAAGCAGGGACAGGCGCTTGACTCAGCAGGACTCCGTTATCCCTGCCCAGCACCACTAGGTTTGCTTAGGGTCTCGCAGACGTTCCTGGCCGCCGTTCTGAGCTCCGGGCGAGCTCTCAGGCTTCTCTCGGGAGGCCAGCACATGCTCTTGGCATTCCTTGGCACTAGTCTGGCTCCGCCGTTCCCTTTCAGGAGCAGGGCCGGCTGGAGGAAGAGGCAGAGAGGCAGGGGCTGAACTTTGGGCCTGGGACTGCTGGAAGGTCCCATAGGGCCGGAATAGAAAAGTCTGCGGCTGATGCAGTGGCCTCTCCCTTTTATTTTATTTTTCTTCAGTTTGTCAGTACATGTTTAAGGTTGTGGTGAGTGCATTTCTCCTGAGGGGTTGGTCCAGGTGCACATCTAGGTCTTTTTTTTATCCTCTTCCCCTTCTACCTCCATCTCTGTTTCTGAGAGTTTTTTCTTTTCTTTTGAGACAGGTATGTAGTTCAGGCTGGCCTTGACCTCACTATGCAGCCCAGGCTGGCCACATCTCCTGGCAGTCCTGCTGCCTCAGCCTCCCCTGCCTCAGGGCTACCACACCTGGCTTCCTTCCATCCCTTGATTCCCTTTCCTTTTGTGAAACTTCTGTCTCCTTTTTTCCTATTATTTATCTTTTATCTTGTTCTTTATTTATATTTTGGATTTTTCTCTGCCTTTCCCTTTTCAGTGTCTCCTGCCACAGCAGCTCAAGTCCTGGGGGATCTGCTAATTAGGGAGAGCCTCGAGCATCTTTAAATAGAAAGCCTGACACACAGTGACACCAAGAATCAAGTCTGCCTTTAGACCACATCTCCCAGAAGCCTCGGGCTCTGGCCTGGCCAGGGTTTGTGTGGCCTTGAGCCTCCTGCCCCCTAGTGGACACAGTGGGCTAGATGCAGGCTGGGAACAGTTTGGCTGGGTCAGCTCATGAAAAACCAGAGATTAGAAATCTTGGACATATATAAGTCAAACATTGAGAGATGTTTTTTTAAAAAAGCGGCAGATTTGCCTTTCCTGTCGCATGCCTGCCACCTCAGCTGAAGATTCGCACCAGCTCGTAAAAAATAAATTCAGAAATCACTGAATCTCATCCTTTAAAAGGAACAAAATATACTTTTATTCCTTTTTATTTTTTGCTTTTAAAAAAGTTTTATTAGTTCCTGTTTGCAGTGTAGAATGATTACATTCATCATGAGGAGTTGGCCTTCTGCTTTCCTTAAATCTTTTTAGGCTAATACTAACAAACTCAAGAGACAAAGCCAGTGGCAAACCTTGCCCCACCTCCTGGGCCCGCAGAGCATGTTCTTTGAGTGACCATGCAAAACCCAGTTCTTCCCCAAGGCCAGATGCTTGTGTTTGGCCTTGGAATAGCATCGGGTGATGTGGACCTGTGCCAGAGGCCCCCACACAGAGCTCACCTCAGCAGTCTCCCGCGCCAGCCTCCGGGCCTGCAGGCTCTGCTTGCTGAAAGCTGCTTGGTGAAGCTTGCAGGAAAGTACCTCCTGCCTGGTGCGACTTCTGGGTCCTCTGGGAAGCCTGTTTCTCTATGGGAAGAAGCTTTATATCACCCCTTGCACGTCTCCGAGCATTCCTCCTCAACGTTATCCACGCATCCCTTCCTGTTTCCTTAGACTTCCTGCGGTGCGTCAGGGGTCACACCTGAAGCATGCCTGGTGTCCTCTAGGCTGCATGGAATGCCACACACTAGAGCAGCTCTCTGCTGGGTGCAGCCGTACCCGCAGCTGTACCCTCCCTGGGGCAGAGTTTGGGACCCTGCTGCTCCCAGAGCACCCTGCCAGCATTAGCTGGTTTGGCTTTAATGGGGAAATGATGGCTTCTTGTCTTCTGAGATAGGCAAGCTGGCAGCCCGGGAAGGAGGCGGAGGCTTTGGTGGTGTCTGTGGGAAGAGACCATGTGGGAGCAGAGGGAGCATGGCTTGGAAGTGGGGCGGCAGTCACTGCAGGGGACCTGGCAGCAGGCGCTGCTGGAGAGGGAAGGACAGGGCAAGGCCAGCTTCCTCCACCCCAGGCCTGGGGCGGAAGTAAGGCCTGGGGTGGCAGGACCACTGCTCTGACATGGACTCTATGCCGTCCTCCCCCTTCTGGGGCCCCCTGACCAGGGATGCAGTAAGAATCAGAGCAATGGGAAGGCGCTGCGAGGTGGCCTCCCCATTCGGGTGGAGGACCTGAGCTGTGCCCTGAGGGGCTGGGCAGAGACAGGAGGTCAGAAAGGCCCTGGGAGGCTGAGGAGCTGTGCTGTGTGGGCGACTCAGCACAGAAGCCAGGTGCCGGTCAGTGCCCAGGGCGGAAAGGCTTGGCATCTTCTCTTGGCTGCCACTAGGAGCAGGGTTGAGCAGAGACCCACCCACTCATCCCATGATCCCTTTTGGCCCTAGTTGCTCCAGGACTTCCAGGAGTAGGAGAGGGACAACCTGTCACTGTTGGTAACACATCTCTGTCCTGCTGGTCCAGGAGGGGTCAGGGTGGAGGCCTGGGGCTTGTGCAGCTGGCAGCCTGTGCCCTTTTCCAGGGCTCACTGCCACCTACCCGCTCTGACACTGGTGCTGTGGCTGTCCTGACCAACCTGCCCAGCACAATTCAGGCACTTGGTTCTGCAGGGCCCCAAGCCCTCCTTCCCATTGGCTGCCAGTGGGTAGTCAGTTCTTGGGCGTTAGGAGCTAGCTGTGGGCAGGAGTGCCTCCCAGGTTTCGGGAACACCAGGAACGCTTGGCTTCTTAGTCTGTAGGCTGGGGAAACACCTAGACACTGACAGAAAGCAGGTGAATCATTCCTAGGACCAGCCCAGCTTGGGGAGAAAGCTCTAACCATCTGGAGGGAGGTGGAAAATTGCTTCCTTCAGCTAGGGTCGCCTGGAGCATTCCGGCATACAGGAAGCAGGCAGGAAGTCAAACATGGTGCTGTCCTCCCTTTTGTGTTTTATGTGGCATCCCACAGAGATGGCAAGAGGGGCACAGGGACCTGTAGCCTGATACACGGAAGAAAACAGCCTGCATCGAAGTGCTTCCCCTTCCTGTCCATTACCTGAGACCTCTCCCCAGTGCCACCTCTGCTGTCACAGCCCCTCTGATCTGCCACAGCCATCCCCACCCCCAGGACCCCTCACTGCCTTGAATGAGAGTCACTGCAGCTGGGAGTGTCCCTACCCAGTAGGTGCTTCATGAAGGTGTGACTCTGAATTGAACATGATGGTGGTAAAATGGAAGAGGACCTTCCAGAGAGGGGAGCAGAGTCCTTGGGGTCCAGACCAAATACTTGGCTAACAAGGGCTCCAAGGAGAGCAGGTGGCCCTAGGGAGGCCTGGGGTGGAACTTCATGGGCTCGGGGCTGAGGTGCAAATGCCCATCTGGGCACTCGGGCCAGCCCACACCACCTCCGGGACTGCTTTATTGTATTTCTCTGTGGCTCCAGCCCGTCCCTCTGTGGTCCCCTTCCCTTATCACCCCCCAGGCCTGCCCCTTGATAGGCATACAGCTCATGCTGATTCTAGGCTGCAGGTGGAGGGCCTCCTTGGTTACCCTGGGAAACATCCAGTGGCCCCTGTCTAAGGCAGGAAGCTCCGTGTGGAGAGAGTCTCTTTGGAGGGGTGTTTATGTTGGCAGGCAGATCCAGACAGGAGATGGTAGGTGTGGCTTGGTAGGGGAAGGGGAGGTAGTGATGGGCATGCCGCCACCTCAGTCTTCCCTGGGGATATTGCCAAGTGCTTGGATCTGTGTTTCAGTTTAGAACACCTTTGCTTCTGCTGGTAGCCTGAGGGCCATGGTAGAATGAGCAGCTGTGTGCTGCTGGTGAGAACCTGCTTCTTGAAGGGGATTCCTCTGGTTCAGTAGCCATGCATTACAGCTTTTGTAACTCTTGTCTGTTTAAAATGCATTCAGGTGCTCTAAAGGTGCACCCTCCTGCCTTGGATCCTTCTGTCATGGCACAAATCACACCCGGTGTGTTGTTTTGATAAGCTTGGGGTTTTGAGTTATCTTAGAGGTTACACCAGTAAATCCTTTCACACAAGACCACAGAGTTACTGTTTTTTTCCCCAAGTGTCAAGCAGGAGATATTTTTAGTAAAATATGTGATGTTAGGTTCTTTGAGATCTCTGGTCTTGCCGGAGAAGCCTTCCTGGTAAGCGTCTCATCTCATGCACACGGAGCTCGTGTCCTTCCTATTTTCCTGCTGTTTCTCTGTTTTAAAAATTACTTCAAGCTTCTATTAAAAAGTAGGGTTTTCATAAGGTAAAAGCATAATTGTACTATAAATATAAAATGTTCTCGTAGCAAAGATTTTATTTAACTGATTAAGATGTTAAAATAGTTCTTGAGAATTTTTAATTCAAAGAGAATTTTTAAAAATTCATAGATCCCTAATCCTAGCACTCGGGAGGCTGAGGCAAGAGGATCATTGCAAGTTTGAGACCAGCCTGGGCTCCAAAGTGAGCTCAAGGCCAGCCTGAAGTACATAGTGAGACCCTGTCTCAAAAAGACAAAAAAAGAATTCATAGAAAATCAGTAATGCAGAAGTGTATATACAAACATGCAAAATTGGTCATTTTTCACAGGCAGTCAATAATTGCATCTTTGATTAGGACAATTCATCTTCATTTCTCTGAATAAGAATTATTTACAGAGCTATGAATGTAGTTCAGTGGTTTAGCACTTGTCTAACGTATATAAAGCTCTGGGTTCAATCCAAAGCACTGCCCCAAAAAAATCACTGGTAGCTTTGTGTAGCAGTGCATGCATACTTGGGGGGCAGAGGCAGCAGAGTCGCGAGTTCCGGGACAGCCTGGACAACTTAGTGAGAGCCTGTCCCAGGATTAGAAGGGCTGGGGATGTGGCTCAGCTGGCAGAGTGTTTGCCTATGTGAGACCCTGGATTCAGTCGTCTGTCCTGGAGAGGGTCAGGGCCTCGTTTTTACTGTCAGCTTTCAGTAACTCACAGTGTGGAAAAATAGCTCCAAGATGAGATCAGAGAAAACCTAGACAGGATGCTGCTATATTTTTGTGCGGGATTAGTCTTTCACAATTTTTCCTGACACATTTAAAACTCCTCTTTAAAGCTGGGCGTTGTGGCGCACACTTGTAATCCCAGCACTTGGGAGGATCGTTGCAAGTTCGAGACCAGCCTGGGCTACAAAGTGAGCTCAAAGCCAGCCTGATCTGCATAGCGAGACCGTCTCAAAAAGATAAAAAGAAAAAAAATTAAAACTATGCTTTATAAGTAAGAAAATAAATAGGCCACCCCAGGCTGTTGAGAAGGCAGAACACAACCTGCTGCTATGGGTTTCTTGAACCTGGAGTCGTGGGCATCAGGTGGGGGGTGGGGTGGGCAGGATTCCCAAGACTGTCCTGCGGAAGCGGGGTGACAATACCAGGGAGCCCTCCCTCTGGGTCCTCCCTGATACTCTTCAGGTCAATGGAGAATGGCCTGTTAGCTTAGCTTTGCTCCTGTACGTAAGAAGATGGGGAAGACGCAGCCAGCTGCCTGTGTGCGCTTCCCCTCCGCTCCCTTCACGGCAGGCCTGGTTCAGATGCTTTGCCTTAGGAAGGTGAGGAAAGAAACGTTGCTCACTTCTCCAGAAAGGAGCCTCTGAGCTGCCTTGACTGCGACTGCCAAGGACCTTTGTTTCCTTTAACTCATTTTATCAGCAGGCTTAAGAAAACGTTCCCATTAGAATGTCCCCATCACAACTCGGATCTGTCTCCGAGCAATGGACTGTAACAAACCTCGATGTCAGATCCGAGTGAAATGGTTATAAATTTAAATGTGAAGTTGAACCTTTCTGGATGCTGGGTTTTTCTGTGCCCAGCCAAGGAATTCAGGATGTTTGGGAAAGGACCAAACAGCTGGAGCCATGGCTGCGTTGTCGTCCTGACTGCTCGGGTCTGCGAGCACTGGCTTCTGCTGTCTTCCAGTTCCCTCATGTGGCTTCAGTCCCCACTGGTGCTGTTTAGCTGTCCGCTGCCCACCAGCCTGTTCCAAAGGGGAGGGAGCAGGAAGAGGGGCTCGGGCGGCTCCTTAGAGCAGGAGGCCCAAGCAGAAGAAAGCAGACACTGAGTCAATCTGAACATTTCAGAGTTTTCTCTGATTTTTATTCCCCCCCCATTCCATCCCCCATTATGGCCACAGCCAGCTTGGCCATTGACTCACAAACCTTTGCAAAACATCAATTCCAAACTATTGGGAAGTTACTTTAATCTACTGATTTCTTCAAGAAAGGCTCTTTTAAGGTGATGTGATAGCCCAACCAGAAGCTGGTCTGGGCTCATGGCACCGACCTCTGCTTTCATTTGAAGGTCATGGAGGCAGAGCAGACCAAGACGAGGAGTGAACTGGTGCACAAGGAGACAGCGGCCAGGTACAACGCTGCCATCGGCCGCATGCGGCAGCTGGAGAAGAAGCTCAAGAGAGCCATCAGCAAGTCCAAGTAAGCCAGTGCGCCTCCCGGGCAGCATAGCCACCCTTCCACGTTGGCTCGGCCTTTGTGTGCCGTGCACAGGGGCCGGGACTTGGCGAGCCTTTCATGCAGGGCCTAGGGGCTCTTCCCACATGTTCTATAGGACCTGCAGAGCCACAGGACCCTGAGGAGCAGCTGCTCCACACCAATCTGGAGACACAGACAAAGGAATATCAAAAGCAAACCATGATGTGGCCCATAGGCTGAGCTCTGGAGGGCCAGGGATATAGCTCAGTGCCTGCCTGGTAAATGCAAGGTCCTGAGTTAAAGTGCCCGTACAAAAAAAAAAAAAAAAAAAAAAAAAAAGGCTAGGCTCTGGGGAATTCCCGTGGTACCTGTGGCTCTGTGGCTGACTGGACAGGGCCCTGCCCCTCAGTTTACCTATCAGCATAATGGGAATAATTTGTCTTCCCATACATGTCCTCTGTGGATACAGAGCTGTAAGACTTCAGTGGAGCTTTCCTCAAACTCTTCTCACTGCCACCCCTCCTTTACTTTTATAAACTAATGTTCCTGGTGAGCAAATACAGCTCTTGGGGACAAGCCCCTGCTCCATTTGCAGTTCCGAGGCCTCCGAACCAAAGGGGCAGGACTTCCAGTGACCCTGAACAGAACATGCATGTTCAGTCCTGAAGGCCTCTGAGAAGGGGACACTGGGCCAGCTGGGAGGGACTGGGCAACTGGAAGCTCGGCATGGGCCCCGCCTACTCCCCGGTGAAGGAAAGGCACCAGCCCAGTGAGGATGAGGGTCTGAAAGGAGGAGTGTGGTCCTCCTCTGCTGTGTTCTACCCACACTCTCCGCACTCGTCTCTGACTTCTGCCTACTTTAAAATCTCTGTGTGCAGACCTGTGCAGAGGAGTATGTAACCGTTTCCCTTGCGGGGCATATGTGTCTAGCATTCTGGACAACAGAGGAGGTGGAGAGGGTGGAGGACATGGGCCTGCCCTGGTGGGCACAGGCAGCACCTGTGTGGGAGGCCCCCAAAAGCCAGGGTGGCAGCCTCCATGCTGCTTCCCTTGGTGAAATAGGAGGGCTTGTATCAGAAGGACAGGAGGGCTCTTTCCACAAAAGCCCTCAGCCCCCACCACACACGTCTCACACCCCCACCGGGTCACTCACCACTTACCCTGTTAAGAAAGCAAAGTTCTTATGGCCTTACCTCTGCCAGCTTTTCGGGAGTCCTGGAGAAGGGAAGGACTGACCCTTACATCTTCAGTGGCTCCTTCCTGACTGCAGGGCCACAGGCACATGGACTGGCTTCCGACCTCTTCCTAACCCACTCCACTTCTCCATCCTTGATGAGGCCTGATGTGCTCTTGCTGTCCCTCCTGTGCTGCATATGTCTGTCCATGGGCTCTGCATACCCTGTGCACCTGATGTGTGTCCCTGTGGTCACTTGAGCGCACCTGTGCCCTCCTCTTCCAAGCTTCCGATTTCCTGTGCTTATTCGCCAAAGGTGTCCTGTGCTGTCCCTGTGTTCACTGTGAGGGGAGGGGTTGTCTGGCCCAGCCAGAGCTTTGAGCAGCCCTTCCCCAGCCTCACCTGCTGCCAGCTTCACTGTGGGTAAACTACCACCCTAGGAGGAAGAAAACAAGCGGGGCCCCAGTATCCGGAGCTGGGCCAAGCATGAGACCAGAGGCTGCTGCCTGTCATTTGGGTCCCAGGAAATGCTCCCAGCCTCTCCCTCATCCCCTGACCTTCTCAGAGTTCTGGTCACACACCCTGGGCGCCCCAGCCAGCTAGAATGGCGCCTCTTGTAGATGTGAGTGGTCACTGTCATACTGCTCTTACGATTTTCCTTCCTGTCTCCACAGACCTTATTTTGAACTCAAAGGGAAGTACTACGTGCAGCTTGAGGTATGTGCGGCTTTCAGGTGCTATTTCCTGCACTCAGCCTTACTTCCAGTGTGGAAGTGGGCTTTCTCATGACCTGTTTGCTACGTGAGAGTGGGGACACGTTTCTGTGTTTCCACACCTCAAAATGGTCCAGGTTGGCTCTTCCCTGGTCTGAAGTTACCCCTGCAGATTGTACTAGGCGTATGATCTCCCTGTGCAAACTTGCTAGAAATTCAGGTTCCCAGCCCTGCCCCACCCCCCAGCAGGTCAGAACCTCTGGGCTGGAGCCATCTCCGCAGGATTCTGATGCCAGTGTGGAAACCACTGTACTGGGAACCAGATGGCCAGACTGTGGGACCTGTGTTTGATGCCCAGTGTTTCTTCCCTGCGGGGCTATAACCAAGTTTGTGGACGTGAGAGCCTGTCACCTAACGGGACTTGGGGTGGCGGTGGCTGATTTTCTGTCTGGCGACTGGACAGTGGTGGTGAGCGAGCAGCTCTGCCCTTAGTCATGTCTCAGGAAATTCTCTGAAGTGGAGTCACATGCAGAAAGTGTACTTAACCTGCCATTCAAAAAGCCCCTCCAGGCCACAGGGCAACTTTCACTCACAGAGCCTCCCTTTTTTCCCCCGGCAGCAACTGAAAAAGACGGTAGACGACCTACAAGCCAAACTGACCCTGGCAAAAGGAGAGTATAAGACAGCCCTGAAGAACCTGGAGCGGATCTCGGATGAGATCCACGAGCGGCGGCGCTCCAGCGCCATGGGGCCTCGGGGCTGTGGCGTGGGCGCTGAGGGCAGCAGCACATCCGTGGAGGACCTGTCGGGGGGCAAACCGGAGCCGGATGCCGTTTCTGGTGAGTCAGGCAAGTGGGGATCATGTGATTGTGTGATCTCCTTCCTGGCTGTCTTCCCCCAAGAATTTCAAGAGTTGGGCAGCCCTGCTACTGTTTCCAGTGGTTTCCCATGTTCTGTGGAACGCTGTGTTCATCAAGATGCAGATAAATGTTACTCAAAGTCAGGGTTCTGTGGTGCAGTAAGTTCACAAATTTTTACCCTTGCATCCCCCGCTGAGAGAGTATACTGAGACCACTCAAGGCTCCAAGAAGTCCTGCAGCAAAGGGGAGTTATCTTAAGAATAATTTGGAGTCAGATTTGATTCAGAGCCTGGCCTTCACATCATTACTGTTTCTTCACCTGCAAAACAGAAAGTAGCTGGGCGTGGTGGCACATGCCTGTCATCCCAGCACTTGGGAGGCTGAGGCAGGAGGATCACTGCAAGTTTGAGGCCAGTCTGGACTACAAAGGGAGCTTAAGGCCAGGCTGAACTGTATAGCGAGACTCTGTCTCAAAAAGACAACAAAAAGAAAATAAACCCAGAACAGAAAACATAATACCTACTTTTGCTGTGTAGCCAGGGTGGTTAGGACTGTAAGAAGGCAGGCCTGGCACCCAGTGAGGCTCAGCAGCAAATGGTGGCTCTCGCTGGTGTCTGCCTGCAGAGACCTCCGACTTGGCTTCCATTGCAGTCATGAAAACTCGTCACTGTCTTCGAACACTTTGTTACTTTTGCTTTTCCTTGGAATAATCCCTGGTTGGTTTTATCCCAGCCTCCTCCTTAGTGATTCTTTAATGCCATCAGCAGTTGTTTGGGTGCCAAGCCAGGTTCACAGGAAACGAAGCAATGACTGTGCAGGTTACTGCTACATCATACTGTAAAGTCTGTATGCAGAAGGGTTTGAAATGGAGAGGTTCAGTACTTGACAAGGCCACACAGTAACCATGGAGTTAGGGTTTAAATTCAGGTCTCAGCCCAATTTCTGTCCCCAACATTATAGTTCTTAATCTTTAACAGTCTTCTGTGGATGCTGCAAGGCTATTTTCAAGATGCAGGAGGTAAAGGAGAGTAGGAAAGACGTAAGTAGACCTGTGTATAGTGAGGGGAAAAGAGCTGAAGGGCGAAGAGTCTCTGAAACCACAGGAGCAGCATTATCTGTGGGCCTTGATTATTCCAGCCTACAATTGAAAGCACAAGCTACGGAGCACTGCAAAAGGATTTTGTTCTTTGTAGCTAGTAGTGATCCAAGCTAGCTGTGAATGGGCCTTTTGAAAAATGTCGCCTGCAAAGCAGAAGGTGTTCCACACGGGGCTGTGTCTTCCGGCGCTGTTGCTTCCGCCCCAGGTAGAAGCCCTTAAGTCATCTTTGAAAGATGGGCTTTCTCTTCCTGGGAATCTGGGGGGCGGGGGAAGGGTCCCGGTCTTCGCTGAATTCATCTTCCATCTTCAAGCAGTATCTGTTCACGCTGATTTCCAGGGCAGAGGTTAAGGCTGCTGTAAGGACGACTGTCAGAGTGGGATCCTGCGGTGTCCCTTCGTGCTGCTGGGCCTGGCAGACGGACTCGGCAGTCGTGCCGCTTTGTTCAGGGCAGAGATTCCGCAGTCCTGTGCTGGGTCTCGCTCCAGTACAGAGAGTACTTTGACAGGGGTTTAAGGAAATAGGTTACTGTCTACCACACCCCACGTGACTGGTATTCTCTCTCATCTTAGTGGCCTCAGAGGCTTTTGAAGATGACAACTGTAGCAACTTTGTGTCTGAAGATGACTCAGAAACTCAGTCTGTGTCCAGCTTCAGTTCAGGACCAACAAGCCCATCCGAAGTGCCGGACCAGTTTCCTGCAGTCACAAGGCCCGGCAGCCTGGATCTGTCCAGCCCCGTGTCCCTGTCAGAGTTTGGGATGATGTTCCCGGTGTTGGGCCCTCGGAGTGAGTGCAGTGGGGCCTCCTCTCCCGAGTGTGAGGGAGAACGAGGTGAGTGACAGCCCCCTCCTCCTTCCCACTGCCTGTGTACCGTCTGTACCTTCGCCTGCTCTCAAGTGCCCAGGGCCACATTGCTGGGTCTCTGCGAAGGAGCTGCTGGAGGCCATCGCTGAGATTGTTCCTGGGGGCTGTTCTGTGGGCTCCCCTGACTCTTCCTGACCAGCTTGATAAAGTAGAGCTTTGGGCCTCACCTACTAGAGGGGAGAGTTTCCCAGCTACATAATGAGAATCACTAACCTCATCTCTAATTATATGGAATATATAAAATGCTATAAAGAATAAAAGCAGTGAACAACTACATGGTAAAGAGCCCTCTCTGATTCTGATGTGTTGGGAAATACTGGGAATTTTGAAGGGCTGGGCTGGCCGGCTGGCCGGCTGGTTTGTGCCTAAGTAATTTATATCTGTGAGTACCATTAGGTAACCTTTGTTTTCCCACAGGAGACAGGGCAGAAGGGGCAGAAAATAGAACAAGTGACAAAGCCAACAACAGAGGTCTCAGCAACGGTGGTGCTAACAGAGCTAAGAGCCAGAATGCCTCCCCCGAGGGCCAGGCCTTGGAGACCCGGATGAAGCAGCTCTCCCTCCAGGCTTCGAAGGGAAGAGATGGTATTATTGCTGACATAAAACTGGTGCAGATTGGCTGACCCACGGAGCCATGGCCCATGTGCAAAAGAATACACGTGAAACTGGAGAACATTGTGCCAATAATTGCTTAACATATGCCAAACCGTACGCATTTACTCTAAACTGCACTAATGATGTTTCAGTGACCTTGAAGGCTGAAGAGTTTACTTCTGGTAAGAGCTTTTGGGCTGGTTTGTTTTCCAGAGCGGAGTTATCACAGGTAGACTATGAACAGGCATACAGCCTTTGTGGAACATTCCCTGTAAGGGGGTTGTGGAAGCAATAACTAGCTCCTGTGAAAGAGCCCAACCAAGGAATTGGGCTGGAAGCTTAGCTAAACTGGAGGCCGTCACTTGAATCTCTCCCTTCTCTGGCCCTCAGTTTGGGGAAACTGTGATGTTCTCTCCATTATATGTCCCAGGGCATTTAAATAGTTTTAAAACCCACACAACAAAGATGTTCAGAGTACACCTTGGTGACCGAGTAAAGGCTTAAATATTCCAAGAACATCATTCGTTTTCATAACCTCTGGGGTTAAGAGGGGGATTTTTTTAAAGAAGCATGTTTGCTCTGACACTCTTTAATAAACATTTGCTAGGAAGGCCACCATGAACTGCACTTTTGGGGGTGGGAAAGGTGGGTATCAGCGTGGGGATGGGGGTATGAGGGTGGCAGGGACATAGCACAGAGGGGGATTTGTGGCTGTGGGAGAGAAGGGTTCATAACCCTAACCTTATCCTGCCAGCCAAGGGGATTTATTCTAAGAGAAGTGCATGTGAAGAATGGCTGCCTCTGTTGTGTCTAGAGTGACAAGGTGTTCATTTCTGTATAGGGTGTGACTTTAAATGAAACTAAGGGTTATGCTGCACTAGTCTTCCTTAGAGGAAACTGTCCTTGAAGCTGGGAAGGGGAATAGGCATGTGTTGGCAAAAGCTATTAAGTAGAAGCAAGGAGCCTGCTGTGCTACCAGTAGTGTTGAGACTGCTTTTACTATTTTCTGGGTTATGCATATTTGGAGTGCTGTATTTCATTTGTCTTGTTTTATTAAGAAAATTTAGCATTTCTAAAAGAAAAAAGTAATCTGCCCATTTCAAGTTGTTAGTTATTCCTGTCATAGATTGTATAGTCATTTGTATATCTCTTCATACTGTAGTAGTTTCTCCTTTTTTATTGACTGATACAGTATCCTGATTACAAGCATATTTTGTACTTGTCTTAATACCTTGAGTGTAATAAAACTGCGTAAGAAAAGTGTGCCTGTGTGACTTTAAGTAAGAAATACCAGTGCTGCCCAACTCTTCTGTCCCAGGTAACCCTCTCACACTAAGATCATGGACTGCAGTGGTCATTTGTTCTCATTTTCCATTAAGATCCTGAATCACAGTAATTTAAGCCCAAACACAAGGTCTGAATTAGAATTACACTTTTACTTCTACTAAAGGGAAGCAGTAAGGAGACAGCGTCCGGAAACACTGGTAAGGCGGTTGTGTGAAGAAGCTTTCAGCCCTGGGGACTTAAACACTGGCTGTCTGGTCTCGCCCCCAAGGACTGAACTGTCCTGGGCTGCGCTTGGATGTTAGTTCTCAAGTTCCCTGCGTGATTCTACAGTGTTTCATGGTTAGGAGTCAGGCGGTCATCATGGGTCCTTTCTCTAGTAGAAATGTAAAGGTATCCACAGACTTCCTGTGTGCATTTCTATTAAAGTGCGCTATAGGGCAAAGTGCAGGGTTACCCAATGACCATGAGGACTAAGATGTTTTACCTAGTAGTTTTGCTCAAAGTTCACGTTACCAGTATTACTTGAATTCCAATGACCCTGTTTTCTAGATCCATTCAGTTCTCATATAAAATGGCCATGTACCATGGATTCAAACTCTAATAAAAGATAGTGAAACTTCTGCGAGTTACTGTTAGCAAAAACTGTTCCCTGCAAATGTGGCTCACTTTCCCACTTTCCAAGGAAGAAACATGCCATTTAGAAAAGCACTGGGGAGGCCTCAAGCTCCTATCAATGTCTCTCAAACAAACTGTCCAGTCCAGTGGTCAGAATCCAGCATGCTGAATTTCTGTCCAAACACACTACCCAAAGAAGTACCCTGGGGCTGGGGATATAGCTCAGTGGAATAAGCGCTTGCCTAGCAAGCGCAGGGTCCTGAGTTCGATCCCCAGTACCGCAAAAAAAAAACAAAAACAAAAAACAAAGAAGTACCCTGTATTTGCCTTTCATAAATAGAAGCCACAGAACACTTTGTTAGTGATTAGGAATGTATCTCAAGTACTTCTCACAGGGAACAGAAGTAGGTAAGACTTTTCTAGCACTGGGGCTTTCCCTTGTCTTTTAAGACAACAAGCCTGTGCCAATTAATATAAGCCTCCTGGGCTGTCGGGAGGCGGGGCACAGCCGGGCTGCCTGTGGAGGTGTCTCTCCCACCAGCGGTCTTACTGGTACTGTTTTCTGGCCGCCATGAAGGGAGCACCTTTGCTCTACTGCATCCTCCTGCCATGACACTCCTGCTTTGGAGTCTGCTGACCATGAACCAAATCAAACCTGTCTCTCTGAAGGTGTAGGCCTGAGGACTCTCTGTCCCAGGGTTATAGCTGATGTCCAGACGCCCCCTCCCCGAAGCCTCATGCTCGCTCATCTGTGGGGCTTTTGGAGTGACTGGATCACGGCTCTGTGATTAGACTAGTCCGCTGATGGGTTTATAGTGGGGTGTGCTGCTAGAAAGTGAAGCCTGGGGAGAACAGGTAGGTCACTGTGGATGGGGCCTGAAGACAGACACATGTATCTACCTTGAGTGCTGCTATTCCTACCTAAACAGTCCATGCAATGAACCGTTTTTCCTCTGCTATGCCACCCTACCTTGGAGCCAGCCAACGATCAACTGAAACCTACAAACTGAGCTAAAATAAGCCTTTCTTCCTTTAACGTATGGGTGTCAGGTATTTTGTCCCAGTAGTGAAAAAGACAGAGACTGAGATTAGGGGCAGTGGACTAATTAATCTGGTGAAAGAGATTTCAAGGTAGTCTCATGTTGAGGACTTTCACCCAGATGTACCTTCAGAATCAAGAGCAAACAGCAGAATAACACATTGACGATGGAGCCATAATTCATGTCTCACTGCCAGGTGGCTTGAACCACTGGTGGTACATGCATGACTGTTCCATTGGGTGACTTTTTATTAATTTTATCAGTAAACAGACCAGTAAAAGTGATTAGGTCTGTTTGTACCACCAGTGGTTGAACCTGGCAGGAATATGCCAAACAATGCAATGGCACTTCTGTGTCTGAAGGACAGGGACGCAAAGGTAACAGTGCTCTGCACCTGTGAGGACCTACTGGGTCAGCACTGAAACTAAAGGCAAGAGAACAACCTTAAAATCTTCAGAGTTTACAGACTGTATTTCAGGAGGTGATCACAACTCATTACCAGCTGGATCCAAAATTTATCACAAATATCCTGTCTGAGAACAATGTTACCACTATTGCTCAGATGCAAAATTCTTCTCAGAAGACTCAGAATGATGTGGACATAGTTTATGTGGCTTATTATTTTGAAAAAGATACTGGAGGTGAATCTTCATTCCATTCCAAGAAAGTAGACCTGAAAATAAAAAGTGGGGAACAACTGGGTCTGAATCCTAGTATGAAAAAGTACCTGAATTTTCAATGCAGGGCCAGCAGCTAGTCTTAGTGCTGTCATTATGGTTGTGATAATAGAAATTATCGCTAGAACTGCTGTCCTGGTAATTTCCGGAAAGAAGAAAACACGCAAATTATGAAAAGGTTGAGATAAAGAGATAGGTAAGATGCACAAAGAACTCAATGCATAAGTACTGTAATTAGAAGATTAACCCACAAGGGAAATTAGCTAAAGGGTTCAGATTACAAATTCATGAACAAGGGACAAAACAATCTTTTGAGTATTACTATGTAACTGTTACTTAACACCATACTTGTAGTAAAGAAACCTGTACTCTAAGTAGCTTGATATTTGCATTACCAACCTTAAAATCTGTCGATAAGTGTCTTACTGTTCAGATCTAAAACAAGACCCAGAACTTGGACTGTATAGTTAAAATATGTGTAATATTGAACAGTGTATTAAATATTCTCCCCCAGTTATTGCGAAGGACACTGTCTCATTTGTGGTTGAAAGCTGTCTTTCTATTTGAGTCTTGCACAAATAAACTTTTTGCAGAAATATAAAACATTTTTAAATTGAAAAAAGGTTCAATTTCTTAAGTCCTAGTATTTATCAAACTGAAATTTCATTAATAATCTGCCATTGAATTAAAAGATTTCTGAAGCATGTATTTTCATGCAAATAATTCTTTTCAATAAAACAAGTTGGAATATTTTAGTAAAATTTCCTAACATTAAACTGCATTTTCCATAAGTATAAACATTTTATTTCAATTAAAGGCAGCAGAAATACAAAATAAGAGGTTTTGATAATTATAAAGTAGAGACGATGGAAAATCCCACCCTATTAACTTTCAGACCTTCAAAACCTCAAGCATTCTGTTGGGATTGATTTCTATGTAAACACGTAGGAATGTACATGACACCAGTTCTTGGCAACTCACTTTTTCTGAATGCTGTATAACCCCTAACTACACACTAACTTCAATTTCTTCAAAACGCTGTCACCACAAGAGTACTGAACTACAGAGTGATTTAAAAAGACTATACAAACTAAATTGAAACATCTTCAATGCCTCAGATTACAACTTTCATCAACCTGATAAAAAAAACTGCCACCACGAATACACCTCAATTCTCTCTAGGCTTCAATGGGAGATGGGCTCTAACTGCGTGACCTCTATTCTTAAGCCTGAGCATCTCCATGCTAAGCTAACTGGTACTTCTTAAAGCTTTACTCTTTTATAATATCTGGGCAACAATAAACATTTAAAGTCATAAATAATGCAACATTAATTACAGTGACATGATTCATTTGGTAATCATTTGCCCCAGATATACAGAGGGACTCAACATAAACAGATTTAACTAACAACATGCTAAAAAAAAAAAAAGGAAACATAACTATTTCGGGATATTAAAATAGTCTGCCTTTCTGTTCAGTGAGTCTGCATCCCTCATCTGATCTCAGCCTTGTCCTCTGAGCAAGGGCATCTCACAGTGATGACTGAGTCTGACTTCTAATCATAAGCACTTTTATACAGAGTGGCCCCTAAATACAAGCCAGCTCGCTATACACAAAACCACGTAGACAGTACTTCTAGATGACT
Source organism: Dinomys branickii (assembly GCA_004027595.1). NCBI lineage: Eukaryota > Metazoa > Chordata > Mammalia > Rodentia > Dinomyidae > Dinomys > Dinomys branickii. The sequence goes on along the minus strand of PVLD010006003.1, from coordinate 8,484 downwards.
AAGGTAATTCTGACTGTGTACAGTTCTTACCAAATCCCATGACAAGCACCAGGTTCCACTGTAACACGTTTTGAAACTTAATCCTGTTCTGACTGTTGTATTTATTTTCCTGAAGATTGTGTCCTCATTGAAGAGTTGATGCTTGGTGGGTCTAACCTCCAGTTACCGCTGAGATTTCTCTGTCACTGAAGTTGTGTTGTCTTAATGGGGATAACACTATTAAAGTCCAAGAAGAAAGGTCCTTCTTGTTTAGGCAAAAAAGTACTGGGAATGATATTAAAAATCCCAGAAGGTATGTTTTCTAATTCCAGGTAGCAAAATCCACACCTAAATTCAGAGAATGAGAAAAAAGGTTTATAGAACATGCCACAAAAAGTAAAATATAAATTGGGTGTAATCACAATGCCAGTGTTACCTATAATCACCACTAGATTTCCTCTGAAAGCCATGGGGAACAGGATCTCCCACCAAAGAAACTGTCACAACTTCAAATCCAACACTATATTGCCTAGAAAGATAAACACAATTATTGTATTGTTAAGCATTTGCAAATAAATACATGACTTAAAAATACATCTAGTGTAGATAAGCTGAACTATGAGATCAACATACACTTTCTGAAGCTCCAATAGAAACTACTCTGAAACAATGATGCTACTTTTAATTATATAAAATACCACTTATATTTCATTGAAGCCGTGAAGTCTAATATTGTGTTAAGTTTCCTTTAACAGAGACTATATTAAACAATGAATGGATAAAGATGATTTAGGTTTTTTTATACAATGGAAGACTACACTAAACCATAAAGAAGAATAAACTTGAGACATTTCTAGGTAAATGGATGCACTTTGAGACCATACTGTTTTTTTTGGAGACAGGGTCTCACTATGCAGTTCAAGCTGGCCTCAAACTCGCAATGATCCTCCTGCCTCAGCTTCCCAAATGCTGGGATTACAGCTGTGCACCACCACGCAGGGCTGAGACCATACTCTTAAGTGAAATAAATTGAACATATGTGTAAACATCCTATTGTTTCTCAGGTGTGAGAAACAGAAAGGACCAAAATGTATAACAGATATTATGAAACAAGAAGAAAATGTTCAAATGGAAAGTGGGGAGAGGGAAAGGAAGAAGGAAAAAGAAGGGAAACATGGAAGCAAAGCTTCTGTAAATGAGGTAGAGGAGGTGGGGGAGGGGCAGAGGACAGGAAATAAAAGCAGCAAGATATGCCACGCACAGGCACAAGTTCCCTGTGATGGATGTGATCGTTATGTACACCTAAAATGTGCCAATAAAGAACTTAAAAAATAAAAGACTGTTTTTGCCATAGGCTCCTAAGGGAATAATTCCAAAGATAAAACACTGTCATTTAAATTTAAAAGTTAGCAGATAAAATATTGTAATAGGAAAAAAAAGCCTATGGATCATGAAAAAAGCCCTAGAATAAAATCTAAATTCAAAGAAGTAATTAGAATATGACACATGGCATTCCAAATCAATAGTGAAATGCAAGATTCACTTAGATGATGATGAGGTGATAAATAGTTTTACCAAATACACATCTGTATTCTCCAAGCTGTACTAATCCACATTTAAGCCTGTAATCCACCCTGAATTTTTAGACTGTATGTGAGAAAGGTCTAATTACCACTTCTTACACTTGGATAATCAGTAACTCCGTACTGTTTACTGAACACTGTCCTTTCCCTGTAACTCCGTACTGTTTACTGAACACTGTCCTTTCCCTGTTCTTATATAATGTCTCATTATTACAAATCGAATGCCCATATTGGCACAGGCTTGTTTCTAAACTTTGTTCCGCTAAGGTCAGGTTTAATATGACATCATGAATTTCAGAAAGCTCCTCAGCACAAACCTTGGTCCTCTTAGCTCGATCAGTAAAGGCCCCGCCTTTTCTATATGAAATTGGTAGATGGGGTTATTTTTGTGAGTCTCCTGGAAATTTCCACACCCTCCAGCACTCTGACTGCTCCATTTTCCATTGATCTAATAAAAGAGAGTTTTTGCATTAACGAAACTTCCCATTTTCCAACTCCACTCCTTTCCACCTTTTAAAAAATGAAATTTAAAGCAATTCTCTATTCTGTGGCTCCACCTCACCCCTCCAATCTTTATCTGCCACTGGCAGCGAACCCTCCCTCTTAGCCAGGTGGCCTTGCTGCCCTCCATCTGTCAGCCTGTAACCAGGCGCTTTTCTCTGCCAAGAATTCTCCCTAGGACATTCCTGCACACGGCAAGCCCATGCAAGGAAGTCATTCTCAAAGCTGACTGAAAGGTTCACCCACAGGGACTTCTTCGGCTGCCAAGGTTTGTGTTCACCTCTGACTCACTTGTTTCCACAGAAAAAACAAATGTTGCTCAGTGAAGAACTGAATTCCAATCAAGACTGGCAGGCACTTACATTTCCCTTACATTCTTGTCAAATCCCAGAATGTTTTCATCAGCATAAAAAATAAAGTGACAAAAGGAAGGAAAGGGAGTTTTAAAATTCTAAAAGAATGCTATTATTACCCAGAGGAAAAAATTCCTTACCCGTTTTGATAAGGTGTACGGCGAAGGTATCTTTGAAAAAGTAAAGCTGCATGCTGAATATACCTAGATTGAAGAAAAAAAAAAACCAGCACCAGGGGGAGGGGAGATTATGTTGAGAAACTTCCTACTTACTAAAACATCAAAGTGATGAAAGAAGAGACTGAACATAATCTAAGGCTAAAAACTTAGTGGGCTACACAAGTCATTCAATAGGCAGCAGGGTTAAGTCAGGTTGGAGATCTAGAGATCCTGTCTTGGTGTTTTCTGTGACTGTGTTTGACTCGGGATAAATCACAAAGTTTCCAGGCCTCAGTTTATGCATCTGAAGAATGAAAGAGCAGCAGCAATTCTCAATGTCTTCATTCAAGGTGAATTTCAATTATATGGCAAGCAAATCTGTAAATGACCTTCCCAGCTATGAGAGCAACACCTTTATAAGTGATTTAAAAGTTCTAAGTCACCTTTAGGATAAAGGAGGGTTTTTTAAAGGAATTTTTATTTCTTGCTTTAAAATTGGTTGTTCAGCCAGGTGTGGGGCAACACACCTGTATTCCCAACACTGGAGAGGCTGAAGCAGGAGGATCACTGCAAATTTGAGGCTAACCTGAGCTCCACAGTGAGTGTCAAGGCCAGCCTGAACTACACAGTGAGACAACTGTCTCTAAATTAATTAAATAAAATTGAATTTATCAGGCCAATATCACATCTCAAGGCTAAACTACTTAGAAAATTAAAATGTTCATTTAAAATGTACTTCAAAGTGAGTAACAATGTTCTCAAAACCATTTCATAAATACAATGTTCAACTGATAAATATACAAAAATAAAAATGAATTTTCAGAAATAAAATTTTTCTTCAGATAATCCACTTCCAAAGCAATGCACATTATGTACTTCATGTTGTGTTTGTCACTGTATGCTGGGTATACTTACCCGGACCGTGTAATGGATTGTGTTCTGCTTTTCATACTGAGAAACCACTAATGTAAAGGTGTGGGTGCCAGGCGTGGTCAGCTTTATCTTAGTCAAATAATGCGGGCTGTTAATTCGAATTCCATCAATGTATGGAGGCGGGTCAGCTGCAAACAGACAAGGCAATTTACAGAAAAGGAAGCTTTTCTTTTAATTGTTTCATTGGTTGACAGGGAAAAAAGAAAGTGCATGGATAGACATCTCTTGATTTAGTCCTTAAAATACTAGGGAATTAAGATTTTAGTTTAAAACAGTTTGTGACAAGCAAAAGCAATCTTTTGGAATATATTCTATTAGGTATAATAATTCTTGCTACTTGCTCTTGTTTCATTTTTCTCCAGAGGATTTTAAAATCAGGATTAGCATCTTTTTGAGTGAACAATTTGTAAAAGGTGGAAAAAGTTTGTAAGAATGTATCTTTATTCCCCACTACTCAGACTTCAGTGAGTAATTGCTGGTGTCACATCAGCACTTTATAAAACTAAGTCCCTTTTAATCACCTCTATGTTACTCCTTTCCGCTTTTGGGTTCAGGATGCATCTTTTCAGACGTTAATACACACAAAGACACCACCCTAAAGATGGATGAATCGATAAAACTCTCTTCTGTGTGAGGACAGCCCTCATCAGAAAATCCAAAACCTGGATTTCAGTGCACTTCGTCTTAGGGATGTTCAACTGTAAAGTCCATGGAAATACTCCAATATCTGAAAAAGACCCAGAACCTCACACACATCCGGTCCCAGGCCTTTTGAACAAAGGCTGCTCATCTACGTGTCTGAGAAACGGATAGTGTGCATCTTGGTCATGGCCTCTGTTCTTCACTCAGCACGTTTTTACGATCAACACTGCCGTATGCATTTACTTTTAACTGCCTGCACTCTGTCCCGTAATATGAACAGGACATATTCTATCTGTGCCTCCCACTGGTTTTTTAGGGTATCTGAACATTGAATTAGTAGTCTCATCAATCAATACAGTCATCTTAGGGATGTCAGTTGCTGAATATCATTTAAGGTCCAGGTTATATCAGTATGTCTAGAATCAGTGAGTATTTACAATATGACCTACTAGAAAAACATTTTAGTACCTTAAGAAGTAAATCTCTTAATGTTTATAGGTGGTGTGCCCTAGGGAGAAGAAAAAAGGAATGGACGTATCTATGATCTTGGGCAACATCTGTGATCTTGCACTATGTCTGTTTACTTTTATGTCAATGGGGAACAAGGCCTGTCCTATTTAACATGTTGTGATGCAAATAAAACTATAAATCTAAAAATTCTATGAAGAAGCAAAATTACTATATATAAAGGTAGGAGTACTGTTTTAAAGTATACATCTTAAAAATAGATGGGTATGATCACACATGCCTGTAATCCCAACACTCAGAAGGCTGAGGCAGGAGGACCTCCATGAGTTCAACGCCAGCTTGGGCTACACAGCGAGTTCAAAGCTAGTTTCGAATACATAGCAAGAACTTGGCTCAAAAAAATTTTAAAAAGGCCAGGTGTAGTGGTGCACACCTGTAATCCCAGCACTAGGGAGGCTGAGGCAGGAGAATCATTCCAAGTTTAAGGCCAGCCCAGGCTACAAAGTGAGCCAGCCTGAACTGCACAGCAAGACTCTGTGTCAAAAAGACCACAAAAAGTCTTTACTTTTAAAAGTAAATACAATGAATATTTGAAATAGAAATCTTCTACTATTTTCATCCTGGGAATAAACGTATAGTTTAACTTAAAATTTACCACTAGAGCTACTACACATCATGCCCACACTGAGAACTAGAAATCTCAACTGATACAGCTCAGTGTCCATGCAGTGTACTCATCTCTCTACTCTGCTCATTACTTCTGACGGCCACGCGCGTGTGTGCAAGTGTGTGTGTGCATGTGTGTGCATGCGTGGTGCTGGGTATCAAACCCAGGGCTTTCTGTATGCAAGGCAAGTGCTCTACCACTGAGCCACATCCCCAGCGCTTCATGGCCATCTTGGACTACCAATAACTGATTATATCACTTTTTTATGACTGGGAATTTTACCTGAGGCTTTGCACTGAGCTACATCCTGGCCCTTTTTATTTTTAATTTTGAGACAGGGCCTCGCCAAGTGGCTACGTTGCCTGGTCTGGGTACAAAGTCTCATCCTCCTTCCCTGGCCTCCCAAGCACTGGGATTACAGGCGTCCGCCGCCACAGCCAGCTTGCGGTCCTTCTTACAGCAGTCCCCGCGGGCGTCCAGCCCCACCTCCCCACTGGACCTATTCTTTCCGTGACCAGCAGTGACTGGCCACTGCTCCAAGGAACAGCCTCCTTTCCACCCCAATCTTATCTGACCCCGCAAAAAGCAACAAGTGCAGCTGTCCATGTTTTTCCTCTACCTGGGTTATGTCAAACCTCGCTCTATCCATAAGGCACTCTGTTCAAATGCTTCTGCAGTACCTGTTCCTTTGCCCGCCCTCAAGACTTCAAATCTGCTCACCCACCTCAGCTACCTTTTTATTGCTCAAGCCAAGAATTTTGGAGTCATCCTTAATTCTTCTTGGTCCCCTACATCAACTCAAGGTGTGAAAATCCAACTGAAACCTCAATCTGTCCACTCCTCACCTCTGCTCCTACCAGCCCAAATTCAAACCACCATCATTTCTCACATAAATAAAATCCTAATTGGTTTCTCTACTGCCAGTTCTGGCTTCCTTCAATATAAAATTTTTAAATATTCTCTTAAAGACTGACCATGTCGTTTCTCTGCTTACAACACTCCACCCTTGTCTGCTGCTCACAGACTCTCAGGGGATCTGACCTCTTCTGCACCACACTCATCACCCATCCACACTAGTCTTGTCCCTGTTCCTACACCACAGCATCTTTTTTTATCGCACTCACCTTACCATGCTAGTCCCCGCACTAGCTGTCCCTCTGCCTGTAATGCTTTTCCCTCTCCTACTTTGCAGGACTCAACCATTTCTGTCATTCAGAGTTCCCATGATCCCTTCCCAAAGAACCTTCATGCCCACCCAAGCAAACCACCAACCAGTTACTAACATAAGATCCTATTTTATTTGTTACACACAGGTATCACTACCTGATTGTGTGTGTGTGTGTGTCTGTGTGCACACGCACTTGTTACCTGTTTCCCCAACTAGAATATACACTCCATGAAAGCAAGGTCCTGGTTTGTTCGTCACTGTTACCCATGGCCTTAAAGCAGTTCCCATCACTTAGGTGATCATTTTTTTTCCTGGTAATTTTTTTTCTGATTGTGAAAGCAAAACGCTTTACTACCGTGTGTACGAAGTCTCAGGAGCTCTATGTAGGGAAAGATGATCACCCAAGATGATACTGGGGCTGCAATATCACCCAAGACAACACTGAAAATTGCAGAATATTTTAAAGTATTTTTTAAAAAACGTGATTTAAGTATGAGAAATGAAAGTCTGATAGCAATGTACAAGAAAACAGAAATCCTGCCAGGCACGCTTGACACACACTTGTAATCCCAGCTGTTTGGGAAGCTGAGGTAACAAGAATGCCAGTCTAGGCAATTTAGTGAGAACCTGTATCAAACCCAAATGAAAAAAGGGATGGGACTGTGGCTCAGTGGTAGGGCACCTGCCTAACATGAGCAAGACGCCAGTTTCAATCCCCTGTATCACAAAAAACAAAGCAATTTATAGAGGTAGACAGATAGATATAGAGAGATAGATACAGATATAGATAAATCCAAAATCCCTGGAGTCTTAACTTAAAAATGAGCCAAGTGTGGTGGCGCACACCTGTAATCCCAGCACTCAGGAGGCTGAGGCAGGAGGATCACTGCAAGTTCAAAGCCAGCCTAGGCTACATAGTTCAAGGTCAGTCTGAACTACATAGTGAGAATCCTCTCTCAAAAAACCAAAATAAATAAATAAATAAAATAAAAAATAATAATGAATCAAAATACAACCCATCTATTTGAATGGCTTTAGTCTATCAGCTTCATTATTAATTTCTGCATATCATCTACATATAATTGATCATTTTTCATTTTAACCATGTAAATAAAACATGTTTTAATGTTCACTTGGCTAGTAAGCATACCTGGGTAATAAACTTTTTTCCCATCAGTCTTGTATACAACCATTGTGATAAATTCTCGATTGTTTGCAAAATCATCCTAAAAACAAAAAGAATCCAATGCAGTTAGGAAAATGGGCTCAAAATGCTCTTAAATGTTAAAAAAAATTATGGCAATTTCTTTCAGCTGTTTAGTAATATAAAAGCATTGTTTTTAATTATGAAAATATTTCAATAGATGATTCTACTGTGAAATATAAGATTCTTTTTTTTGGCGGTACTGGGGCTTGAACTCAGGACCTTGCGCTTGCCAGGGAGGCGCTTATTCCACTGAGCTATATATCCCCAGCCTGATATATAAGATTCTAAGGTACAGGGATTAAGTTAACCATTTTAGAATCACATCTAATGAATCAACATTTCCAACCCCTAAGGTCTAATGTATATATTGTCAACTTCCAAATCCTAACTGAAAAGCATAAACTCTTCCATATTTTTCTTCAGATGATTTCTAGACATCTTAAATTACATGATCATAATATAAATATTAATTGATGTGAGAAGACACTATTTTCAGGGAGACTATATAATGAAACAGGCTGACAATCAAATTATGTATCTACAGATCCGTATTTAAAAGAATTTCTGGCGGTTCCGGGGAAGATGGCGACCAGGTGAGCAGCAAGAGAGCGAACCTCCTTAATAAGCACCACCAGCTCGAGACAGACTTGGCGAGCGTGAATGCCGGGACCTCGGCTGGGAAGTTTAGACTGGGCGTATTTCTCTGAGATGCCGGGGGAGATGTGGTAGGGCGGACCAGCCTGCCGGGGCGAGACGTGGGAAAGCCCCAGTCGCTGGGAGCCAGGGACGATCCGCGCGGGAAGGAAGCTTGGCTCGGTCCAGGCG